>JAVYIG010012212.1:0-55243 GCA_035222895.1 Strongylocentrotus droebachiensis | reverse complement strand
CAGTGTTTGCCAGTTTTGAAAACATAATATCAGCGATAAAGTGTTATTATAGCATGGAAAAGTATATATGTAAAACAAATCTGAAAGAACAGAAATTTGTGAAAAAGTGGTACTTTTGCAAAGTGTTTCTGATTGTTTATTTCTTCTAAAATCATTTTGCCAACTAAATCTGTGATATTTATTTTAATAGTGAACTTCAATTTGTAACTGATACCGGTATCTATAAATGTATTTTCTTATCATATTTTGAATGGCCAGGAATATTATTTTGAATTTCTGCATGTAAAAACCAATTCTTGTATACATAATAATGTGAACGATATTATTTAATAAAGGATCCCTGTGGAAGGGAAAAAAAAAAAAAAAAAAAAAAAAAAATAATGCCCAACTTTCTCTCTCTCCTTTTTTCTTCAGTGTCGTTTTCAATCTTCATCCCTCATAGTGTTTTCTGTTCCGCGATTTTTAATGAGATCGCGTTTCGACGTAGCCTCTTTTACTCCTAAATAAGAATAGCTAATCATAATTTTAAGGTAGAACCAAATTTGACCCCTATATTAAATATTCATTCAAATATAAAACAATCGTGGACAAATAAAGGAATGGAAAAAAAATGTGATTAAGTAAAATGTCACCGACGAAAAGATGACATGAAAAAAGATTGATTATCTCTCTGTATCTCTCCATCCCCCCTCTCTCTCTCTCTCTCTCTCTCTCTCTTTCTCGCTTTTTTCTCTCTCTCTCTCTTCGTCCCTGCGCTGGCTTTATCAGGGCCATTCTCCATCTCTGTTAACGTTTTCCTTTCTGCTATTTGCTTTTATTCAGAAAGTGTGTATTCAATTCGATCTTGAGATAAATCATTATACCTTAACCTCGATATGGAGAAGAAAAACACGGAACGAGCGCCTGATGGCATCGAAACATAAAGAATATCACCGTACAATAATTATACAAAACAAAAAATGACATATAATGAAAATGTTGCTAAATGATGGTCATTTGACGGTAATTTAATGCCTAAAACCCCTGAAATTCTTGGGGCTCCGTCCCTGGACCTCAGCCAAAGAGAGTCCTGCCAGTGTCACAAAATAATAAGGTATCAAAAAATACTCACCTGACCGTAATAAAAACGCCTAAAACCCCTGAGCTTCCGGCGGCTCTGTCTTCTGGACCAACCAAAGGCCCTAAAGCGGGCCCCCTGAATGTTTATCTGACCGTAATTAAACGCCTAAAATCCCTGAGCTTCCGGGGGCTCCGCCCCCTGAACCCCATGCCAATACGTGACCTGCCAGTGTCACAATAAGATCCCCCCCCCAGAGAGCCAGCGAGGTCACTGTGACAGGTGGCTATCTCATTAACTCAGCTCTCATTTAACATAAGAAAAAGAGGATCATGGGGGACCAACGGGCACCGATTGGGGAAGTTTTCTATATAGAGGGAGCAAGTAGCTACAAGTAACACAGTGTGCCTGACGTTTCTTTAGTAATCGCTTTTTAAAAGACTCTTTGAATTTGGCCGCTTTTTAAAGACAGATAATTAAGATGTGCGCTGGCCGGACAATTATTGATATTCTATCTTTCCTTCTAAATCACGCACTTGCATTCTCGACATAGCTTCTGTTTTCTTTTTCTTTTTAATAGAGCTATAGAATTTCTATTTTAAACGAAAAAAATACGTTTGAAGAAAAACTGTTTATACCTTCTTCCCTTTTCTATTATCGACCTATTTACTCAATATATTTACAGAAAATTCATTTAATAAAAAGCTATATGACAATATGTGACCCGGCACCACAAAACCAACAAAAAGTCGCAACCAGCGATTCTCCGTAATCAGCTAAAATGTCAATTTAGGTGAAAAAAATAGATTTTTGTTTTTTTGCATTTTCTGAAAGAGTGGTCTTTTCTGTACCTAGTATCAAAATTTGGAAGTCTAAAACATAGTAGAAGATGTGTTTTTAAACGGTTTTTCTAGACCAGTTTTTTTCGCACAGCCTTCGGTCTCTTCCAAAATTTGATCACTTTTCCCGAGCGAAATTATCGTAGTCCGGAAATGGTCGGTCGTTGCTAACGGGTCGTGCTACGCGGGCTGTGATTGGTCCGTTTTAGCAATCAGTGCGGCGCGCCATTTTGTTTGTATCCGCTTTCACATCCGAGTTCCAGATTTGCGTTCGTCTTATATTCTCCGTTAACGACTTCGAGTAGCTTGATTGTACATCACATATCCCAGAATTTGTTGATCAAGAGTAGACCTAAGAACATTATTATATTTTATACATTTGAGAGTGACAAGTTGCGAAAAAGTCTACAACGTCGTTACAATGCCAGGTTTTGTACGTGAGCAGAGCCGTGGGATGGTACCGGGGTGCACCAACGCAGATGCCCGGGTAGCTCGGGCGGTCAACGAAGCGATGATGCGGGGGCTAGCTGCGGGGGATCAGGCCAACCTTACAGCTTTGCTTACTGAACACTTCGGGCAAGACAGCGACGAGAGAATTCCTGATAATGTGGTTACAAATAATTGCCCAAATGTATACAAAACAAGATAGGTGACAAGCAGTGTTATGTAAGGGGGAACAAAAAGACTCCGGGTCCACCATGAATAGGCATTGTCTAGTGCAGATGTCTCGGCACTATGTTGCAGTTCACTTAATCTGTCCAATTACAACTCTATACATTTACAACATAATAACTTTTGAAAGACTTAAGTCCACACATTGAAACCTCAGAAACATAATGAACAGACTATGTTTGACCATCAGGCCAAATTTCAGCCTAATCTGAAAATCTCTTCATAGTGGTTGCTATGGCCTTTTGATTCACCCTTCTATTGATTTCCCTGTGGTTTGCTTGCTCCGCATGCTTGAATAGCCCCAAACTTTAAAGCTCTCTTTCTCACAATTTAATACCAGTAACCTCCCTCACCAGCTCTTTTCATTCACTAAATTGAAAGGGTTAGGAAGCTTCAATTTGGACAAGTAATATACCATTTTAATGAGGAGAACTTCTTATTTCATAATCAGATGAAATCAGGAAAATAATTTTTTGCGACTTTTTGGTGGTTTTGTGGTGCCGGGTCACATATATGCTTCATTGTCTTGCTTGCCGTTGACATGTTTGTTTTTATTATGTATTCAGTCCCCAAATAACTGATAGAGATGTACGTTCGATTTATATTTTCTAAATTCTTCGAAACACAAAGTACCCCTGATTTCTAGACTGAACTCTATCTTTCAAACGCAACTCATCAGACTTGAAAACATGACGGCGGCATATTATAATATAATATAAATATTATCTGTCTCGCCTTGACTTGACAAAGATAATATTATCTACCTCACCTCGACTTGACAAAGATAACATTTTGGCAGGCATATTTAAAAACAGTTCATTTTGGCGGGCATACGGACTTTACTTTCAACCAATCAGATGGCAGGATTAGGAAAGATTCTTAAAGTAAGGTATATAATAGGATTTATATCATTGAAGCATAACAAAAATAAACACAAAGATATGATTTGGGTATTATAAACAAAATAGGCGAGCCAGTAATTTAAAATAGCAAATCTTATGTTGTTACCAAAATTATTTTTTTGAATATGAAAATACAAGGCATCTAATCTATTTACAGACAGGATGCATCTACATGAAGTGAGCCACATATATCCACGGTACGACTGGTCTCTTTATTGAAAAAGGCATATCAGAAAAGAATGACCACATATTTATCTCTAGTGACAAGTTGTTATTGTTGTTTTGGGTTTATAAGGCTATCCAATCTGAAAAGATTATTTTCGCAAGGCTATACTGTTTTTTTCGAGTTATTTATCAGTGATGATAAGATGGCGCTGTTTCTTTTGCTCTGACAAATTAGATTCTGCTTTATGAAGATATCGTTTGGCAGGATGTGGCGGTGAACCAGGCGCCGGGTGGCTGGTTCAATTAGGCCGGCGGGGGCCCAGACGACCTCATTAGGAAGAGACTCGGCTCCCATGCGAGAGGCTGGAGTTTGGCGGCATATCACTGTCCTCCTGTCGGCGGGCAGCCAGGCTGACCTCATGTTTTCTAGCTTTTTCCGAGAATCGATTTCCATTCGATAGGCGGCAGCCGCGCATGCTTTTGGATGCCATTTCCTACCGCCAGCGGTAGCCGGATGAGCTAATTAAAAAAATGCAGCCAAGACGCATAAGTGCAGTCAGCTGACGCCGGCTGGTATATTTATTTTTGACGCCTCGCCTAACTGAAATAACATTATTCTAGCCTTCTCGCCACCGCTGCATCTACCTGAGCAATCGAATATTATAGCTCGCTTTTTAAAGAGGGTATTTTTTATTTGGTATTATTATGTCAGCAACCAAAAAGCTATTCTCGGAAATAAATGATATCATCGTAATTGTATGAGTTTTAGAATAGAAATACGTGATAACGATGTTGTTGTTATTGTTGTTTTTATCGACGTCGTCGTTGTTGCTACTTGGGGCACCGTTAATTTAATAAGTTTTGATCGGTTATGCGAATACAAACTTTGCAGGTATTAAAATGAGAATATTAATTAGTATATGGTTTCACCAAAGATGCGCTAAGAACTAAGATTTAGAAACATTTCCTATCTTTAGTTTGTGTTGTGCATAAATAGTTCACTAAGAACCCATTGTGGAACTTGAGCCATAATCAACCAATGTCCCGCCAGAAGATGTAATTTCAGATGATGGGATATTTTAATGGAAAGAAGGTGTCATAATAACACGGGTACACCTTTATACCCAGTACATAATTATAGAGGGTTATCAAAGAATCGATTGTTCTGGGGGAGGGGGGGAGGGGGTATCTTCCCCGGATGGGGCGAGGGGGCGTTGGTGGTGGACGGATGTATACATGTTTTCTGTGCCTCAATACCTGCTGCAAGATGCATCGATTACGCTTTGTTGTCGTTGGCATCGTTATTGTTTTGTTAGTTTGTCTGTTTGTTTGTTTATTTCTTGTTGAATTTATGTTACGGGAGGGGCTAGGGCGTTGTTTTCGTTCTGTACTGGATACGCCACTGGCACAAGCCTTTGCATGTACACAAGATGAGAAGATAGTTTGAAAGTCCCGATGTGAGTGAGAGTAACATTTCAACTTTAACTAGGACAGCATCTGAAAACATCGAAGAAGGATCTCTGTTCATGCCAATGTTTGTATTGCAATTAGGTGCACAGAATAGCTACACCGTATTCTATTTCTTATTAAGAAACTCCTTTATCTCACTGCCTGTATCTCGTTACATGTTCGCCCTGCGGATGCCATTTTTAAAGCACTTTAGATCATTGTAGATGGAAGCAGGAAGCTTTTTAATGCAAGAACGGCATTAAGCAATGCTTTCAAAGTTCTTAATGTTGATCCAAGTCACTCGGAAAACTGGTCAGAGAAACTCAGAAACTGTTATTAAGTGCGCCTATGGTTCGCAATATGTTACGATGGGGCGGGGTATTTGTTAGAATATCCCTGCTGTTATGATTATGTCTGGCAAGGCTGAATATCCACAACTTATTCAATCCGCCAAATTGTAATAATAATAATATTCTTTAAAGTCCACTCCAAATTGTATTAGTGTAAACCGAAAATGGAATTTTTTTTTTGCCCAATTGATCGTGAACCCGGCAGCCACTGAGCAGCGCCAGAAAAGTGAAACTTGTATTTACACTGTACAAACTTACTAGAAGTTCGGATGAAGAACCTTTTTGTAAAAGTTATCATCTAACTTTTTTAGATCGCTAATGTCGAACACGATTGGTTTCCATTCTCCAGTTCGTGGTTCCAATTATGTTCATTTCTATTATAAATTTTATCTGTAAAATGCACGACAGTTGGAAGGGCTCTTCGGATGCCATTTATCTCAGGTTTATGACTTTATATCAGGAAGCCTCGGGTTAAAAATTGTGTCAAAGCTGGTGGGAATTCCATGCATGTTCATAAGCCTAATGGCTTTAATACTACTTGATGAATCTCATCACAAATGGAAAGTTAGTTCATGCTTCCGGTTACTTTCTGAAAGTTATCTTTATATCATCCAAGAAATTTGACTTCAAGATAAAGTGGGAGAAGCTGCCATCTATCTCAACGACTCCTTTTACCCTTGAAATTGTTTTGTTTCAAATTCGTAGGTCCAATTACTCAGATTTACATCGGCAAGCTAGTTTTCCTATCAAACAAGAGTATCGCCTTTACCTTTGAATGCCTATCACGATCGCCATTTTATGGCACTGATGCACAAAGGACCCCAGGCATTGTTTCATGCATTTTGTCGAGTTTCATCAATTTTCATGAGCCAATAATTAGACCCAAATATCGGAATGATATGGAAATTCTTCCCCAAAGGGTTTTTGTATTCCTTATTGTTCTTGATCTTTGTTCATAGTTAGCTTTAGCTGTTCAGCTTTATCCAGGAGATTGAACTTTTGGTAAAGCGGCTATCGTGAAATAAGAAAAGAAACAAAAACACATATACTTTCGGACTGACATTCTTTACGTTTGAGGAATAATCGTTATACTATTTCAAGCACTTAAACAAATTTGATAATAACAATTACCCACGAACTAGTCTTATTTACCCCCCGTATCATACTGCTCTTCTAGAAAGCCCTGTCATTATTAATATCAGGATTCCCAGTTACCCATTTGATAAGTCTGTGTCGAATGGCACAACCTGGTCCAGAGTTGTCAGCACCGAGTAAGGATCGAAATCAGAACCTCACGTATGAAAACCAATTCAAGAATAAAAACACCAACAACCAAAACACCATAGTGCTCTAATGCTAGTTTCTTGTCGCACTTTCTTAAACAAATTGCCGAACTCCTTGAGAGTCGCTTAGAGGTAGGGGTACAGAGACAAAGGCTATATGAGAGTTTCAGCCATTTTTATGAGCCTAAGAAATGGCCCCAATTTCTACATTTGATTGAAATTCGTTACCGAGAAGGATATGTCGGTGATGCTACAGATTTCCACCTCAATGTTCTCGTCGTCACTGGTCGTTATCGATACTGAGGGATTCGAAGGGGGTGGTATGGGTGACGAGCCGGTTGTACCCGTTCCCCATGAATCTGCTAGTGGTAGCACATCCGACTCAACACCCCCTCCCCCCCCCCCCCCACTCCCATCCCCATTAAAGGGACCTATCTATCATTTTGCATCGATATTAAAGTATACAAAATTGTCCCTTGCTTGTGGTAAAAGATTCACTGGATTTCCTCCCCCGCCTTTTATATAACCCTGAATACGCCCATTTTTGTGAGTCCTTTTTAGAGTTCATCCTCGAATCGCCTCCGTGAAATCGATACAATGCCAACACAGCTGACTCGCGCTGTAAGATGCTACATCAGGCACGTATAGGAAGGCTAGATCAATGTTGTGATGTTGCACCATGTACGAATGATACATGTACATGACCACCACTCTCAGGCCGCGTTCACATTTGAGGTATAATGAGGCTAGATCGATGTGATGTTGCACCGTGATATATTTAGCCTCGTTCATATGTGATGCTGTAAACCACATAAAATACAAACAAACCAATCATACGACCCCCCCCCCCAAAAAAAAAAAAAAAAAAAAAAAAAATTAAAAAAAAATAACAAAATAACAAAATAAATTAAAAAAAAAAATAATAATAATAATAATAATAACAACTACAACAACAACATGTAATGGCTTAAGTGCATTGCGCGTCACATGATAATTGACTGTGCGCTGAAACGATTTGCACACGAGGCGTTTATTGCTTGACGTATATAGGACAGCGTCAGCAGACGTGTGATTGTCCTTCCAGAATGAACACTGTAAATACATGTCTTGTATTTCATTGAATCGATGTCGTATAGGCATACTGTCTGCACATGCGTGGTTAGCGCAGGTATAAATAGCGCAATGGAATTAGGGACTTTTAGACTTGCACGAAGACAATGTGGATTGCCACGGTCGACGTCCTTTGAATGCACTGACTGGAATGGACGTCACACGTATCACAGTCCACGCAATCTAAAAGTCCCTATTGATAGCTCGTGTGGAACGGGCTTTTTATACACACTTCAGGCATGGCAGGAACATTCCCCGAGCACTGGTAGACGAACCCGCATCTCTAGATGGACGTTGACCCTATTACGGCCCCATATCCTCCATGCAATGCACTGTGCCATGTAGCGATTGTGTTTCAGCTCGGGTGTTACTCAAATAACAGAAATAATTTTCAAGTTTCAGAATCGGTTACAACGCCATGTCTGTTCCCTAATCCTTGCATCTATCATACCGGCATTGTATTCAAACCTTTCTAGGGCACTGATTCGAAACGTTAGTGCTGTCCTACTTCTCTGTGTCACCCTAGGCGTCATAAATTTGGCGCCTTTTTTCGCCTTTTAGTCGCCACATACCGTACAAATTGATGAGATTCCATTCTCTGCATTTTTGCATATTATTGTATGTTTTGTGTAATTACCTCGGCAGGATTGTGAAGACTTTCGAGAAAAAATAAACGCATGGGCAGTTTCTATAGCCTTCTTTTCACCATCTTTTAAACGCGCGGATACTGGCAAACTTAGATGTATTATAGTTACCACCCATTACAAAAAGGCAGCGTGATAATTTCAAGTGGATACGTTATCACTATTAATGATGTCACAGTCTGGTACATGCATATACATTACTAGGAACCAGTAGCTTCCATGTGTGAAAGATATACCTAATTTATTTTAATCATTATTCATGAATTATCCACTTATGAAATGCAGTATAAAATTCCAGGCATAGTTGAAGAGAAAAGGCGCCATCATTAACGCGATGTGATATACAGAGAACGTACATGAATCATGACATGATATACAAATCATACATTCATAAACTGAAAATTCTAAAGTTAGCTATATCAGAACTTTGTAAAACAGAACACTTTATTCAATGTACATGTAAGTAGAACCCATTTAGGATGCCGAGATCTTATCAAGGAAATGGGATTTGTACACCCCCCCCCCCCCATGATTAATGTTACAAGGATCAGTTTGTACGTCCCTTTCTTTCTGTGCATCCTCAAGTATAATTATTTTTAATGTTTTTTCGCATATGATATTTTCGCATAATGGTTTTTGTTTCACATAAAAGACAAGTAAAAACTGCACTTGTATTTCGTGTTTTGAATACCACAGTGTAATGATGATGTACATGCTATAATCTGCATGTTTACTGTAACTATTATCTTCTGCTACAAATTGACAACACATATGCGAGTGTCCAACAACAAAATACTCTTCCCCTTCTTAAACTCTCCGTTGGTCTTTCTTTACGGTTCTTAACACTCGAGAGCGGCGATTTAATGGGGATATGATTAATTTAAATCCTTCAGAGTACCTTTGTAGCGAGGTGGAGATAGAACCGTTCTGTTAGGGGTAGGGTGCTCGCGCTGTCAACCGAGTATAAGCTGATCGGAGGCTTAAGTTAATTTAAAAGGGCTCACGACAACAACAAAATCCGCCCTGTTAGTAATATTACACCCCAAAGCGACGGTGCCCCCTCCTGTGTACCGAGGACGGAACCATCACTTGAGTACTTTATGCGTTTATTTCCGAAAATCATTAAAAAGATAACACAATATTACAAAAATAACGACTTATAATTATAACAATAATAGAATGATAAAACGGTTGGATAGTCCATTTCAGAGCCGTTAACCTAATGGTTCGGTTCTTCCATAGAGTCCAAGTATACTGGTCATGATATTTCATTGGGAAAGAAACTTTATAAAAACAATTAGGAAGTGTTCGTTAGTCGTGCATAATAAATGACATGTAGTTTTAGGTTGGGGAAGGATTATCAAGATGAAAATAAAATCAACTTTATCTTTCTCAAAATCACATACACTGACTGCACACAGAAATGGGTTCATGGGAGACTACATTAAAGTGCAGAATGGAGGGGTTTAGTCCAAACTTGTCAGCTTTATCTCTCTCTCTAGTCATATTCTGAATGTGAGATTATTTCTAGAGCAGTCTTCGTCAGGAGATATTCCTATCACGATGGTCTCTCCAAATAGACCTTCAAATAATTAGAAAACACACACATCATTTTGTCATCGTTACCAACACTTAACCATATCGAACTTCTCTTAAGCTTCAGCGCAGTCGCCATATTATTTTCGTATTTGTCCGAAGCAGTAAGTCCTGCAGTACCATTCACAGAGTTGATAAATTAGTCACCGTTTTAAGGATTTACGTCTTGCTATCTTGCCAGACCATCTATTTAATGCCAATGATAAATCGGAAGTTCTTTTTTTCATATCGCTACTTTACAAATGACTCGAGGAATATTTTGTAAGAGGGGGCTACATCTCATGGAATTTATAGCAGTGCTGTAATTTGAACATTTCTCATTCGCATAGTCGGCTTTCGAAAAATTACCTGGTAAAAGTGTCATAAAGAAGATGATATAAAAAACAAGACAGACATGATTGCTTTTGCTACACATCAGAGTCTAGACAACATTAGTCGAAGTATCGAATATCTAACGAAATTAATAATTTAAATGTGCTTCTACCAGCTTGTTCAAAATGATATATACATTACAAAAATAACAAGTTCCACTTTTTCAATCAATTTTGTTTTCGATTATCTTTGTGTGTGTGTCACTGTTGTCGATATGTTACGTTATTCGACCATGCTGCATATAGGCACATAATAAAAAATGGCTGTTGTGCATAGAATTACATCTAGGTACTGCGTATGTAACTCTTTGACGTTGCTTTTACGTTGTTTTTTAGTATGTAATCAAACCAGTCACGATAAACCAGTTTGTGTTTCATTTCCAGAAAAACACATGGATCTGGGTTTAATGTACTTTAGCATGGCGTTTCAACCGTTTAAACTTTAAACAGAAAAAACGAGAAGTACCATAATATATTCATGTATACAATCCTGCATCGTCTTCGATTAGATCACAGTTTTACACTATTCAGTTAGCGGAAGCCTTTTAGAGGATTTCATTCCTACCATTTCTACTGTTTAATCAAAAGTGCAAATAGATTTACCTTTATAGACGGTGTGCATTCGAGAGCTTACCGTTCGTTGCTAGTTACACGAGACATTGGGAAGAAGCAGAGGAGAATGGAGAGGAAACTACTTAGTAAACGCTCGTGAAATTTGGTGTGAATGTAAACATTGCCCTCGACAACCAACACAGACTGAAGGAGATGCCTTTTTTGTTGTTGAGGTATAAAGTATTTTATAAGAGGTGGATGAAGTTAAGTTTGGCAAGCGTAGTTGGAAAGAAAATGGATAACTTAGACGTTGTGTTTGAACTACAAATTGTGACAGCTTAGATTAAACGGTTTTCTTTTTAATAAAAGATACATGTTGGAAAAGGATCAAAGTTCGAATTAGTTCTGGATGAAAAATTCGAGCATGTGATGTTGTCGCAATTAGTCTGAATGTAACATAGGACAAAAAATATAATTATATATATTCTCTACAAAAATGTTTAATTTAGCAGCCATTTTGAATTTAAGCAAATTAAAACACTCAATCGGGAATAAATTATGAAACCTTATGCAAACAAAAGATTTTGTGGAAATAACATTTTAGACTTTCAAAGTACACTAAAGTGTGCTAAAAGGTATGTATGGTGAATATTTTGACCAAATCTAGGAGAAGACCCTAAAATTGGCGGCCATTTTGGATTTATGGAAATTTTACACAAGTAGTCCACTACACGGATAATGTAAGGTACAGGCTGTACCCCTACATAACCCTATAACAGCCCTTGTGTTTGTACGGATATAAGGGCCAGTTTTTCTGAATATTTTTGTTTGAATTTGTTCAATATAAAATGACATGCTATTTGTCTAGTGCATATTGAAATAACATCATCTAAAGGTAATACATTGAGCATAAATTACATGTTGGATTGTGTGGGTGTGGGTGTGCGGGGGATTAGTTTCAGGTGTGTGATGTACCTGTAGTATATGGGTATTTTATTTGATACAAAATGTACAGCAGATCACTTTTCCTACTCCATTAGTGCCACAACAGCCTATACAAGCTGACAAATATGACAAAATCTATGTGAAAATCCTCGAAATAGCGGCCATATTGGATTTATGCAAATTAGGGACACTTCCACTACTTGGATTTTTTTGGACTTTTAGTATGTCATTTTAGGGACCTTACTAAAATGCATTGCAGTGAAAAATATTTTATTGCAATTTGTTTGACGTTTACCTAAAAAAAGACACAACATTCCTAGCCTATTGGACAACCTTCGCCTAACACTGACCGGGCATACATCGCAGGCATCATCAACATGATATTATATTTATCGAGCCTTGATTGATAGTGGGGGCCCATTGTTATAGTAATAAAGGGGCGACCTTCGTGTGAAAGCCATTTCACTTTAATTATGAGCGGGCATTGAGCGTCTTATCAGTGCAGTTTGACTTCGTTCTCCACTGATTAACGTGTTTTTAACTGGCGGTAATTATTCATTTGTTCGGGTGCTTTATAGGGTGAAGAGACATTTTGAAAAGGCATCTGAAAATACCGTAACGATGTCTCTCTTAATTACTTATGCACTAATGACGAATTATTATCATAATTTTGGTATTGTAATATGCTTATGTATGAACTTTTACCTACTCACGTCTTCCCCCAAATAACGGCAAACATGTAATATAAATTTTGTGAAATGCGTTTTCATAAACCAAATGTCTCGGGATATGAATTGATGGCCAATAATGGAAAATGTCACCGGAATCTTTCAATTAATAACATCACAATGTGCGCACAATTAATAACGTGTGATGCTATGCACGTCAATTTGTTTGATGACAGCCTTTTATTGGCGTTTGCATTGGATTATTCAAAATACTTAAACATGATTGCATTCTCCTTTTACGTATGCATTTTGCACGTTTAACGCTTGAATACCTAGGACCGTAGTTAGCTGAAGATAGCAGAAAATATTCTTTACGAGTGGGTGAAGCTAGCGGGTCAGTGCGGCGTTAACACTTGGTCAAGTTTTCGCAGTCATCCGTGGGAGTCTATCTCGTGTGATTTATCGAAGCCCCCCCCCCCCCCCCCCTCCCCAGGGGTACTCGAATCAATATATACTTGGGCAAATCAAGCTGCTTGTTCACACTCCAGTTTCTTACGCGTTGCTCCTCTGGCGATTTTTGACACGAAGCAAATTAGGAATGCCGTCGCCAGATAAAGGAAAATAAAAGGGAGATACAAAAGAAGAGGGAAGACAAAAAGAAAAGGGAAAGAGGAATAGAGCGAGGGAGGAAGAAGGTGAGAGGAGATGAAAGAGAGGGAAAGAGAGACGGGAGAGACATACATATACATAGACAGACGGACAGGGATCTTGGGAAGAAAAAAAAGGAGCCTTATGTCGGGGAAAACCTCGGGAAACACTCACGTCCTCTGGTCAAGAACTTTTATAATAATCCTCATTTCCCATGAAGCGAATACATAAACGCAAGACAGTACTTCGAGAGAGGGCAGCATTCACAAAATGTGATAGCAACTGTTTTCTGTTTAGACGCTGTAAAACAAGAAGTGTTCCCGTACGAGACGATTGGAAAGTGCTACATAAAAGAATCAACGGAGGGAGGCGGAGGAGAAGGCGTAGATTGGTAATCAAATACCTGTCAAAACACCTGTGGCAACAACACTTTCTCAAGAAAAAACCCAAACAATGAGCGAAGGAAACCCAAGAAATGATCTTTGCTCATCCTCCGCTTCTATAGGGTACCCCAGTCAGAAGGACGTGACTAACCCCAGACCGAACAAAACATTGCATAACCTCCGAATGGCAAAGATTCGGTCGGCTTAGAGTCGGTTTGGGCGGTGTGACTGGCGTACGGTGGCGTACGTAATAGTCCTCATTCGCTTGATCATCTGTTTCGACTAATGCCACTAAAGCTCCAAGGGAAAACAGTTGATTCCCATATTCATGTTATTTTAACTCTTGAAGGGAAATGTTGACGCTCGTTGTACTTTGCTTGTAACACCTCAATAGTTTGCCTTTCCCTGAAGGTTGACGCTCGTTGTACTTTGTTGCACCACCTAAGGTATAGGTTTGCCACTCCCTAAAGGTCTAATATACATTATTGCCTAGATGTGCGTAAGGGTGATTGATGATGGCGGTGGGAAGATACTTCGGGAAGTTTGTAATCACTGGAAAAGATTCACCAGCAAATGTTACAAATGCATTCACTATTTTAGATTCGCAGTTTACATTGGTTATACACTTGGACTTTGCTTCTCCAATGTTCGTTTCTCCCCTTTTTATCTGTGGACAATGTAGTCCCTTTCTTAGACTATACCCCCCCCCCCCCCTTATTGCTCTTACTTCATCTATCTCAATTCATATTTCATTACGTTGCCCCACTAACGGTCCCCAGTTTCATTTGATACGTTTTTTAGGGTTGAATTCGTTAAACTTTCACATATAACAATAGCTAAAATTAGGACCACCATAAAAATAAATCATCACACCTATCATATCAGTCTATGGAGAAAAGATATGACGAATCGGAAAATTAAACGGAGAATGTTTATCATTGATATAGTTATTCTTTTTTCCACGAAATTGATGATGTGTGACTGACACTTTATCCACCGTTTTAGAGGAAACAAGGTATAAAAAAAACACATCATCGCTAGAATGATAAGCCCCGCTATGATGATAAGCCCCGATCACCCGTACTAAGTGGCCTCGTCCGTGCAGTCCCTTGTGTAGAAGAGACATCGAAAATAAAATTGCCACTTTCCATTTCCCAACATTTGCCTATAGGGGACCCTAATGGCATTTGTTTTATTATTCATAGTCGTAACGGGGTAAACAGTAGGTGAGATGAAATTTAATTTCGTATGTAATCAATACATAATAGCCTTAAAGGTATTACAAAGTTTTGGTATGGGGTCATGAATTTGGTTCAAATGAACATATTGGAAGCATATACGATCCTACAATATTCAGTGATCGTTGTCGCGGTCAAAATCGACTCTAAAGTTATGAAATTGTAAATAATAAACATTTCATGTTGAATAGCTCCCTCTCAAGGTCAAGATATTAATTAAGCTATAAAACAATGTTTATTGAATAAAATCGACCGATTAGCTATTCTCGTTCGGAAATTATATACCACAACTACATACTCTAAGATTTCCATGGTCGCAGCTACCAGTATACGGCCGTAGGAGCTATTTGAAATTTATCAAAATTTACCGGGAGCACCGGTAAATCTTTATATTAAATTTTTCTCGAAAGCAGAAGTGTTTTAGGGGCTAAAATTTCTGGTGTTTTTAATACATCCACAAGGGCATCCAAATATATCAAAATTGTAAAGAATCACTATCCACCCATTTTTCAAAATCTCCGAAAACTTTGTAATACCTTTAATGCAAGGGTTAATAGTCGAGCAATTCTCTGGATGTTGTTCTAAGGGGTGGCAAAATGATGAATATTATGTCTCGTTATTTTACTCAATATAAACAGGTCGCCTTTATACCGAAGCCGGTGCGACTGCGAGTTTCTTTATTTGGGAAATAATTTCTATTATGGGTTTTGGCCTTGAATGAAACGGATTGATGTTAATTGATGAATAAATACGAAACAGGAAGGTTGCATTTATATATTTCGGTTATTTAACGATTGTATCATATCGACCTTTTCAGTTCGTCCTTGACCTCTTTTTCTTGTATATCGTGAATCATTCCTGTATGATAGTGACAACACATATCCACATCCAAGAACAAACTTGCGTCTCTCCTACTCGTTTTCACGCAAAATATACACCTTCAATCAGCCCTTCTTTATCAATACCTATGTTTGAGAAAGAGAAAATATGGGAGAACAAACAGCCGATTTACCAACGAAGAACGTTGAACTTGAGAAGCCGACGACACACAACGCATGTCACCATAGTCCATTATTACGTCATTCTTTCATTTCTAAAGATTAAGGCTCGATCCGTGTACGGTATCGTTAACACGATGCGAAGATTTGTTTTACGCGCTGCCGTGAAATGTGCAAATTTGGCTAATGAAATTGGAAGATATGATGGAGTAAAAGGACTCAATAAACGAAGCGATGGAGTATTTTGAAACCACAGATTTCTAAAATAAACTACACATTACATACCCCTCTCTTTCTTTGTTTCTGTTATTGTTCTTTTTTTCTTTGCCGTATTTGCAGCAATATTGACAGAAGCGATATTTGTGTTTTTATGGAAATGAAATTTAGACGATGAGATTGAAGTTAATATTTATAAAAAATATAAAGAAAGTATTCTCTTACAATCTGTGCATTCATTTGTTTTCAGCTTTGTTATTTTTAAAGTATGAAGAGCTATTATACTGCTACGATTCACGTTTTATTGTGATTAATGTGTAATTTCCGTTCTGTTTTATTCCAATTTGCAGCAATGTACGGAGGGAACGAGCAAAAGTTATTCGAGGATTTGTTCACAAATTACAACAAGCTTGTCCGTCCTGTCTGGAACTCATCACACGCCATCAACGTTACACTTACATTATCTATCAACCAAATCAATAATATGGTAAGAACGATTGTTTTGATGGTAATTATGATGATGGTGATAATGATGCTGATGTTGATGATGATGACGATGACGATTATGATGACGATGCTGATGATGACGATGCTAAGGATGATAAAGAGGAGGAGAAGAAAACAGAAGGATGATGATGATGGTGATGATAATTGTCGTTATGATTATAGTAGTGATGATGATGGCGGTGATGATGATGGTGATGAAGACGATGTTGATATAATTATAGTAATCATAATAATAATTTCGGTGATTATCATGATGGTAGTGGTGATGATGATGATGATAATAATGTTGAGGAAGATGATAATGATGGTAACAAATATAAAGATGGTAATTATGAAGATGGTGATGATGATGAAGATGAGGAGGAGGGGAATAATAATGATGGTCATGATGGTGGTGACGACGATGACCACGACGTCGATACATATGATCATGACGATGTTGATGAAGATGATAATAATTAGGAGGTTGATAAGAATTATTTTGATCACGATGATGATGATGTTTAATGATGATATTTGTAGGGATAAAACCTGAATGGCAAGAGCATGTGCATGCTTTACGGGATTTCGTCCCTATCCGGGTCACTTTGTATATTTGATGGTTAACGGTTTGAAACTACAACATCGACTTATTCTAACTCCCACCCCCCCCCCCCCCCTCATCCTCCCCAAACACATGCACAAAACTCACATATCCATTCAGAGTACCAATCTTAATCCTATCAGTGCCCTCTCAATGAAATAAATCTATGCACTTTTGAGCAAATTTGCCGACGTGCGAATAATTGAGGTCTAGAAATTGAAGTTTATGAAGAACGGATGACCACGCTACGCGAAGGGATATTGATAAAATTGTTTATGGTTTCCGCCTCGCCCTGTAAAAAGATCCGAGTATTCAGTTAGCTTCATTTCTTCTCATGAAAAAAATAGCTTACAATTTCTTGATATTGAAATAAAATTGGTTAATATTGGTCTCCACTTTTTGCTGCAATTATATTCGCGTTTGAGAATCGTGTCGTAGCTTTCCTGGATAAAAGATATTCACAAATGAAATAAAGATACAATCGTTTGCGCGATCATCCCTTTGGGCATTTGCAGGAAATAGGTCTTCTAGTTTAGGAAATTGCTTTTCAATATTTTTATCTGGTTGTTTCTTTCAAGATGCTTGTATCGTATGAACACAAGACAATCTTCACACCAAAGAGTTTAAAATGCTTAGGCAATTATGGACATGAATTAGAACAGGAAAATATGTTTGTCTTCTTACACAGTCAATTAAAAATTGTCTTTGTTTGCTTTGTGTGGTTTGTGAAACTATCTCGTAGGACAATATTTTTAGCTTCGTGCAACTATAGTCGGTGCTACCACCCCCCCCCCCCCCCTCCTCCAAATTATATTGTGGTATGGGTATAGGCTCCCTATAATTTGTCCGCGGTGACAGTTGAGGTTGTTTTAAAAGGATATAATTATAGTCACCTTTATGTCTTGATTAGGGGGGGGGGGGGGTAGATATTGCATCTTTCTTTTCGTAACCCACTCTCTCTTTCTATCCATCTCTCTTTCACCCCCTTTTTACTCTCTCTCCATCTTCTTCCTCGTATAACTCTATAACTATATTGGTCTCTTTCTCTCTCTCTTTCTCTCTCTCTCTCCTCTCTCTCCCTCTCTCACACACACACACACACACACACACGCACACACCCTCCATCTCTCTCTCTCTCTCTCTCTCTCTTATTCCATTTCCCTGTAAATTCCTTCCTTGTTTTATACTAAAGCCATTTTCATGCTTACACTCATCCTTACCTGCATCACGCTACAGTCTCCCTCAAACCAGGCACACCATCTTGAGGTAGATGCACTTTTTTGCTATGACGTCATTCGGTAACCAATCCCTTCTAAAGGCCCGTTTGGGGGGCGGCCCATGTATCAAACGGGTTTTGCTAAACTGCGAGGCTTTGATGCTGGTAGTAGCAATGAAGGATTTCTATTTCAACGAGCAGGGTATGAACGATTCGGTGTATCATGGAGTGGATCATTGGTTGCGAATTAGTGAAGGACGAGTTTTTACAAGATTATGGACGAGGATAACAACTATTTTGCTTGCTGTACACGCATTAAACTCACACATTATGTAGACCTCTGCCCCCCCTCTCTCTTTCTTTCGCTCTGTCCCATTTATCTCTTTCTCTCTCTTCCCCTCTTTCTCTCGCTCTGTCCCATTTATCTCTTTCTCTCTCTTCCCCTCTTTCTCTCTACTCCTCTCTCTCTCTGTTCCTTTATATACTCTCCCCTTCATCCATCTCCCTAGCGTCTCTCCTCTCTCTCTCTCTCTCTCTCTCTCTATCTATCTCTCTCTCTCGTAGGCTACCAGCCATCAATGTTTTCATATTTCTGAGTAAACTACATGGAAGGATGAAAATTACAAACCCCGTAATAGAAACTTCCATAGCAAAGTCGTTAATAGAGACTCTGAGATATACCATGAACAGAAAGGTATTGCGAGGCATTACACAAAAGTGTAAAAAATAGCTGTTAAATAAAACAACTGCAATCTCAACATTATGAAATTGAAATAAATCATAACAGGACTGGAAAAAATCACAAGTTTCCTACGAAAAGGGGATAAAGGAAGGGAATGGCATATCAGAAACGGGACAAAATGTTATAATGGAGGGGAAAAGAAGATGGAGTATGTTAAGGAAGACATCATCACACGGCTTAACTCATCACATGAGTACGTCTGTACGACTCCATCAAGAGAATGGGAGCGAGGAGAAAAGAAAAGCAAAAGACAGAGAGACAGAGAAAAAACTAATTTCACAGACAAACAGGGTCTTCTAAAAACACACGCCACGGGATAAAATACTCAGGCGTAGATTGACTGCGCACGGGCGAGGCAGAATCGACTTGCGATGATAGCGAGGATACGCTGCTGACGTCATTACGTTGTTAGCATTATCCAATTGTGGGTTAAGTTGTTATCTATTAGTGATTTCACACGCGTAGCTAATCAACCACCCCCAATCAGCCCCCCCCCCCCCCCCCACCACCCCACCACACCCATTCACATACCTTTGGGGGCAGGTGACGACTAAAGGTGTTCATTAGTAAGAAGATAATTATTGTCTCAGGCGTATGTTTTAGGGTCCTTGTCTAATCTAGCATTCTGATATTGTCTCAAGTAGTTTTCTAGAATTTCTCGTTTTGGGTTGCCTCCACCCCCCCCCCCCCCCCCCCACACACACCGATTCACATATACCTTTGTGTACAGTTGGCGACTAATGAGTTCATTAGTAAGAAAATAATTATTGTTTCGATAGGCCGACACAAGTGTATGTTTCTGGGTCCTTATCTAATCTAGCATTCTGATGTTGTGTCAAGTAGTTTCGAGAATTTCTTTCTTGGGGTTGCCGAGATGATTTTTGTTTCCCGCCCACACCCCCCCCCCCCCCTTCCTCCGCGTTGAAGATACCCTTAAATATCAGCATCATGGTATTAAGCGCTTTATAAATGTTGCATGGCTCTCATAACATTTTACCAATTAAATAAACTTTGAAATGACCTGGAGCAGGCATTTAGTCGCTAATTTCATCGGACAACATTCTATAATGAAAAAAATATTAAGGTTACCACTTACCAGATATTCCTACAGTACTTGTTGCTATCGTTATGGGTATTATTGTTATTGTTTTGTTGTAGGCGTATGCGTTTGTATGGTTGAAAGTTAAAGAAAACATACATTTGTAGTTGTACATGTTGATTCTACTTCCAGTGTGTTAGGGTTTAAAAGGCAACTAGATATTTTGTTTGACAATTGGCCTAATGGAACGTGCAGGCGTTAAAACAATAGATTGAAGTTACGGAAATTTGATAAACCCATTAGTCTGAGGAACTTCTCACTTGTTCACCTCAAGATGTAGATGATACTTGGGGTAATCGGAGTACGTCAGCGAATTGAGCATTTTCGCCCCGTCACACTGCCGAAACGGACTCCAAACCGTCCAATGATCGGCACGATTCGGCCATTCGGGGGTAATGTAATTGTTGGTCGATCTTTAGTGGGTATGAGGATCGGTCTTGTCGGTGGGACTGGGGTATTAGAGTGTCCTAAAAACATTCAAGGTCGATCAGAGGAAAGGCATCTGAAGTTTGCTCAATATATGCTCGATTGAAAATGTAAAGAATAACCCCCTCCGGTCAGGGGCGTCTCTATCTCTATAGACCATTTTGGAGTGAGGGACGGCGGGGGAAGTTTAAGACAATATTGCCCTGAACTTAAGCAAAGCAAATAAAAGAAAACATTAAGAATATTCTCGGATTTTGAAATAACTATATAGCAAGGTTAAAAATCGGTTATCAAATTCTTAAATTTCTCCCCTCCCCGCGGTTGAAGACCCCATAATCGAGAGAGAAAAACAGAAGGAATAGAGGTATAACTGCTATTCGGGATTCACTGACCACTGCTGACTAAACAAGCGAGACTTGAGACCTCCTAAATTTGCCGCTCGAAATTCTAAATTCGGGTTCATAATTATCCCCCTCAACCCCAATCGCCTATACTGACGCCCCTGCCCCGCTTTCTTTGAAATGTTGAACTCTGATGTCGGTCAGTACTGCTTTCTTGTGACCTTTTAAAATAATTCTCGTCAGTAATTAGGCAGTCGAAGACTCACTCAAAATATTGTTTGTGTATATAAACAGTGTGTTTATTATGAAATCCTTTTTGAGATATATCGAGAGTTTTAACACCACCCAAGGCCTCGTGTTCCTAAAGAGTTTTAGTGCTTTTCTTTTGGTCCGACAAGGAGTGAGAACTTTGTGATGTGTGGTGTCCAAATGAAAATACATGACTTTTGTTTTCTCAATCATTGTCCATAAACAATTGATATTTTCGGTAATTGTGTTTGTATAACCTCTAGGAGAAAACAACCAAACTTGACCACTATTCTGTGTTTTATTGACAATGTACCTTTCCGTATTATTTCTCCCTCTGTCCAACCCCATTATCTCTCACTCTCTCTCTCTTACACTTTCTCTCCTCTCTCTCTCTCTTACACTTTCTCTCCTCTCTCTCTCTCTCTCTCTCTTACACTTTCTCTCCTCTCTCTCTCTCTCTCTCTCTTACACTTTCTCTCCTCTTTCTCTCTCTCTCTTACACTTTCTCTCCTCTCTCTCTCTCTCTCTCTCTTACACTTTCTCTCCTCTCTCTCTCTCTCTCTTACACTTTCTCTCCTCTCTCTCTCTCTCTCTCCCTTACACTTTCTCTCCTCTTTCTCTCTTTATATATATATATATCCATGCTGTCACGCTCGTCTTCTTCCCTCCTGTCTGTCTGTTTCTGTCTCTCTCTCTCTCTCTATATATATATATCTTTCTTCACTCTCTCTCTCTCTCTCTCTCTCTCTCTCTCCCTTTCTCTTTTCTTTCTCTCTCCATTATTCTCTCCCTTTTTTCTCTCTCTGTCCCTCTCGTGGCCCTTTTTTTTGTATATCCCCGCTCGTTCTCTTCGTCTTGCTTGTTTCCCGCAATACTGAAAAGGATGACTAAATTGTAACGTTTTCTCTTTTCATTTTCTTTATCTTCAGGACGAAAGAAATCAGGTTTTGACCATAAACGTATGGATAGAACAGGTAAGACCGAAGGAAAATACTCAATAAATTTACTTTTGTGTACATGATATAAATGGTATGACCCAAGGAATTCTGAATGTTTTTAAAGTCATTTATAAAATAATATAATAACAGTAATGATAGCAATGATGATAAACATTGCTATAATGATGATGCTAATAATAATGATAATAAAAAAATATGATTATAATGATGATGATAATAATAATGATAATAACGATGATGATAGTAAAAAATTATAGTAGTACTGGTAACAGAAGAAATGATTATAATAGAAACAAGTATAGAATTGTATACATTCATTTTGAAGATATTCCATTTCATAATACACGAATGAAGTTCTGTTTATGATTACATACAAGGCTTTTAACTAGTTCACCGCGACTGAATGTCTAGAACATTTAGCCTACATAATTATGTATGAAAGGCATAATTATTAGTGTCAATAGAGTAATAATTCTATAACAAACATGAGTGTTGAATAATAGATTATTGAGGTGATATAGGTAACAAATGTGTCTTCATTTTGCCATCAGCATTGGGACGATGAGAAACTAGTCTGGGATCCAGACGCTTATGAAGGAATCGAAATCTTGCGAATCCCTGCCACGGAGATCTGGCTACCTGACGTCACCCTCTACGACAAGTAAGTTATAACTTTTCGTTGCCATGGAAATCTATGACTGTTAGTCAACGCTTTTTAGTTGCTATATAGTTCTGTGGCAAGTAAGTTATAGCTTTTAGTTGCCATAGAGATCTGCATGTGCATGTATTGCACGATAAGACACCAGTTTTGCATGTCTATCATAGGATGAAACCGGGGTACGCCTCCAGCCCCTCCCCCTGCTATCGGTTTGAAGGTGTTAAGACAGGCCTTCTCAACTGGCGGCGCGCGCGCCACTTGTGGCGCTTTCGGTCAGTCGGAGTGGCGCGCGACTGTTGCAACAACAAAACAAAAAGAAAGAAAGAAAGAAAATATATATTTTAGAATTAAATACTCAGCTAAATCAAGAAGTTGCAGTCGAATTTGAGCTCAAAGTGCCTGCTTAACAAACAAGAAGAAAGGGGAATTTATTGTTTTTTACCATTTTATACGAATCTAAACCTAAGCTCTGAACAACAATTAGCTTACGATGGGATACCAATTTTAACATTGCCAATCTCTAGAAACATCTTGCTTTTGTTTGTTTGATTTTCAATTTATTTTGACATTTCCCGTGTATATTGCACACAAAAAAACTACATATAGTCTAGACTAAATATACCTCCAGTGTAATTGTCCCCAGGAATCGTACTATTTTTTTTACATCAATATGAAATTATGATTGATTATATTGTGGAATGAAATGGTGTTAAAAATGCCCCATGTGGGCCTTTAGAAAGCCTTAAATCCACCAGCTTCAGGGGGCTCTGCCCCCTGCTACCCCCCATTAGGGCTTCGCCACTGGGCCCCACCCATTTTCGGCTCGGTCGCTACGCTCCCTCGCAGCACAGTCAACCATACAGGGTGGCACTTCAACTACAATTTTGTTTCGTTTTGGCACTTCTAATAATCTAGATGAAAAGGCCTGTGTTAAGACATCAATGGGTCTTGGTCACGTGGGATACATTACCCCCCCCCCCCTCTCCTGTGTGAAGGACAAGTATAAATGGTTTTAAGCACAAGGGACAAATATTCATTATGCCCCCCCCCCCCTCCTCCTTAAGTATTTTCAGCACAAGTGGTATCATATTTGCACGCTGATGTTTACTTTACAATTTTGACGCATATCATTGAGTAGGCAACCAATCCAGTTTGTCGGGAGAGGGAATGTTTAATTTAATAAGCAATCAAATCATTTGTATTAACACCAAAATGGGAGCGGCAACCTCATTTTTTTAAGCACTGATAAATCATCCGCCATTGATCGAAACGTCTCCATCCGTCCTCCCCTCACCTTGTACCCTATCTCTTCCCCTCTTTCTCTCTTTCTCTCCCTTCTATTTTCTATATTTATTATCCACACTCATCTCTTGTAATCATTACAAATAACATAAATAATGTTCTGTTATCATTCAATAGCGCTGATTCCAACGACTACGTGGCACATAGTCGCCAGTCCAACGCTCTGGTCAACGCAGATGGCAGGGTTGACCTCTGGTCCAAGCCAGCCTTGGTCAAGAGCACCTGCAAGATCGATGTCAAATTCTTCCCCTTCGACGAGCAGATGTGCAGCATGAAGTTCGGCTCCTGGACCTACAACAGCTTCCAGATGAGCCTCGACAAGCACACTGACGCACCCGACCTCTCAACCTTCGTCAACAACGAGCAATGGGATCTCAAATTCGCCGTCTCGCGGCGTCACAACGTCAAATACGAATGCTGCCCGGAACGTTACCATGACGTCACGTTTTACATCGGGTTGAGGCGGAAACCGCTCTACTACATCTACAATCTGATCATGCCTTGTATTCTGCTGTCGTCGTTGTCTATGTTGGGTTTCTTTATGCCTTATGATGTGGGCGTGGTGAAAGTGTCCCTCAGTGTTACCCTCATCTTGTCTCTGACTGTGTTCTTGCTGCTGGTTGCCGAGATGATGCCCAGGACATCAGAACAAGTCCCTCTCATTGGTAAGCCTATCATCCATCAGGGTGTTACTAAAAGAGTGTGCGAGCAGTAGAGGAGGGGGGGGGGGCTGAAGTGTGCGACACTTAATTAATAGTCAAGTATACTGAGCTGTTCTTTTTTTCTTTGTCGGCTTGTCAAGGAAGGGGGGGGGTCTGATTAAACGTCATTGACCTTGTTGAATGGCAAATCTGAAATACGTAGAACCTGGGGATCTCGAAGAGCGACAAAGAGAATTCAGCATGTAGGTCTATGTTGTAGCCTACGAACTGTATTACATATTACCATGCGGTTTAAAAATCAATTTGCTTGACACATCTATAAAAAAAAAAACGTGTTTTTTTTTTAAAACGTCCTGAGGACGTTCAAAGGTACCCAGTGTATTAGTATCCATTTTGCAGCCAGCATCAAATTCTTTAGAACTTTGTAGGAATTATGAATATGTCACGTATGTTCTATCTGTGAAATTTAAACCGTTCTAAATTTATATAGTATTATCTTTCAAATGCCGTTGGAATTTAACCTTTTCATTATTTTGGCCTGCAAATGGGACATAGTACCTTTGAACTTTCATATGATTCTACGTCCTAAATAAACGTTCTATATTTTCTAACAATGATTGTGCATATCTTTTATCTTTCCCGCGTTTTCTAACAGGACAATATTACGCTGCCACCATGTTCCTCATATCCCTGTCTACCGCCATGAATGTATTTGTATTGAACGTCAACGAGCGTGGAAAGATTGAAGGGCAAGACGTCCCGCGTTGGCTTCGCGTCTTCGCACTGGATTACATCGCCAAGGTGCTATGTGTGCAACCCTGCTCATCGGGGTCGCGTCGATCTGGACGTGATAGCTCCGACTACAGACAATATGGCGGCCATTACACCACGAACAACTTTCAAAATGGCAGCAACCAGCGAACAGAAACCGGGCATGCCACATTAAATCAATACAACCAAACGCCGAGCCGAAACAGCATGCACGTTCGTTTCGGCACGGCGACGACGCCGGGCAATGAGTCCGATATGCTACTTGAAGATCGGGAAGTCGGCGGTGGGATGGGCGAGTTGGAGTCGATGCAGGACCGGCGCCTGGCACGACTCGAACGAAGCTGCGGCGACATCTTTAAACATATGAAAAACCTGCAAAAGAAGCGGGAGAGACAAAACCAGTTGAAATCGGACTGGGGGAAGGTGGCACAGGTTCTAGACAGGGTGTTACTGGTAGTATTCGTAATCTGTACAACAGCGACAGCTCTGGTATTGCTTCTTCAGCGATCACCGGGAGTTGTTGAACCGGCTGACGACTAAAATCAGAGATAATGATAACTCAAGACTATTTTGAATTATGTTTATATTGATGCGAAGGAGGAAAATAAGTGATAACATTATGCGAAATACTTATCGACGTTGATGTAATTTTTGAAAACAATAGTGATGCAAAACATTGCCGGAAAACGCAAGTGGATATCATTAGCAATCGCTCCGCAGATCTACATGTAGTAGCATATTAGCTCAACGGCTGCTTCCAACAGTTATCTTGATCATATGAAATGAAGGAGCCGACGAAATCAGTTCCTACATTATTATTGACAACTAACCACAGCGCATTATTATGCAGTTTAACAATGTGAGGACGCGATAAACGTTGTTCCATACATTTGAGCTTGATTGATGCAATGACTTTAGGGTGACTACACCCACAACAAAAAGTGAGTCATTTGACACGTTTAAGCATAATTTTCGTGAGTCAGGTGTAAATTGACTCATTAGTAACAACCAATGAGTCTCTATTGACTCATTTATATTTCACCAGTGTGTCAATCATGAGCTGACGCATTTGCAAAATGCTTCGACTGACTCACATGGTCGTAAAAAATGAGTCAAGATCGACATAAGAGCATTTTAGAAGAAAAAAGTGAGTTAACTTGAAAGTGAGGCTGTATGCATGCGCGCGCATACTTTCGTGACGTCATCCAAAATGCGCATTCTCGAACCATATTTAAATTCCCGATCGACGACGCGACGTCGCCATCTTATATCTTGGATTCAGAAGAGTTTTGACTGCAGCTAGTGAAAAATTGGTACGCATAATTATTCATATGGTTTTAAACGATGATTTTTATGACTGGATTCGTGGGCTGAATCTTCTGATTATTATACAAATGATGCATGCGTTCATTTTACGATATCCGCACTCGAGTTGATGAGGCTGTGTGTAACTTAACTACGGTATAGATTCTCACTATGAACATGACAGACAATGAAAGCGGACAAAATATACAGTTCCTCAGGAAAACAAAGGAACATCCCTTCACTGCTATGTAAAAATGTGTAGAACAGGTGAATATGCATGTGACACCTGTTCTACACATTTTTACATAATAGCAGTGAAGGGATGTCCCTTTGTCTACCTGAGGAACTGTATATTTTGTCCGCTTTCATTGTCTGTCATGTTCATAGTGTCTACTGTATCGCACGAAGCCGTGTCGAATGAAAACATGCATGATTTTGCATCATTGTTTTATACAACGAAACTCCTAGATCCTTGTTATTTGATGTAAAACGAATTAATTCAAGATTGTTTCGTGACAGTATGGGTGACAAATAAATCTCAAGTGAAGGCTTAATTTAGTGCGTACAAAGTAGATTTTTCAGATTCGGGTAGCGGGACCACCGATTACATCGCTAAAATGTGATATTTTAGGATATATTTTCCATTGCAAATGTTGACAGTGACTCTGGCATGGTATGGTATGTGTGTGATAGGCCTAGGGAGTAGGGGGTCTATGTCATGATGCACCCACAACAAAAAGTGAGTCACCCTTACTCAAATTGATGAGTCACTGGTTTGTCCGTACAGCGAAACACTTGAAGGATCATGTGAGTCACTATGACTCGATACAAATGAGTCTTATTTATCTAAGACTCACTTGAAGTGAGTCTTAGAGTATTTATCTAAGACTCACTTGAAGTGAGTCTTAGATAAATAAGACTCATTTGTATCGAGTCATAGTGACTCACATGATCCTTCAAGTGTTTCGCTGTACGGACAAACCAGTGACTCATCAATTTGAGTAAGGGTGACTCACTTTTTGTTGTGGGTGTACAGTATTGCAACTCAGTGGATTCCTTTTTTTCTGGATTCTTTGTTTCTTATGTTGCTTAATAATAATGATTTATTAACAGTTATTATTGTTTGTTGTTATGTTGTTCCTTCCTCATTTTGACGTCAACTGGATGAAAGATATGTCGACCGTGAGCATGGCATACAAAGCTATGTTGTGCATGGTCTTGCACGGGTTAAATCCTAAATGTTGAGAGGCATGACTGGTATTTGAAGTAATTAAATGACGGTTTAATTCACAATTAATATTGAACAGGTGCCAAATTAACTGCAGATTTGCGTTCAGAGTTATGATTTTAATATTTATATCCTCATAATAAGCCTTTTCACCGTCGTATTATTATGTGTAAAGAGGAAGATAACACGGGGCATTATATTTATTTTCGGTTTTATTTATACAGGGCTTCGACTTTCCTCTTCAATTAAAAAAATACTTTCCTTGAGGAATTATAATTCACTTTACAAAGCCGACTTAAAATGTAAGCCTGATTCGTATGGGGAAGGCGAATTGACAGTAAAGCAATAACATTTTATCGGACTATTAACCATTTTAGGTCTTTTGGTAGATCAAGACCTGTCATTTAGAGGTGCTTGGGGGAAGGGAGGGGGTATAAAGATGATTCACAATACATACCTTGATGGGTAAAGACTAACACCTGTTGGGGAGGAATGGACTCCATTGGGGAAGGGGGCATCGCTGGTTCATTAATCATTGTGATGGTCATTCAACAAATATTAACCCTATAATACTACTTATTAATTAATCGTGGATTCATACATACATGTTACTACCCCCTTCAATTCGTAGAGTTAATGCTTGATTTTTACACATTTTAACAATCATTTATTCGAAACTGGTTGATACGAACAGGAAAGTGACGCAATGGATAGATGATAGAGGAACCATTAACATTTGAAAAGCTTGAAAGAGATTCATTGAAAAGGTATATTACGGGTATTTCTTATTTCTTTCTTGTTTTCCCCACTCTCTCTCTTTCTCTCTCTCTCTCTCTCTCTCTCTTTCTCTTCATATTTCGTATTTTCCTATTTTCTCTTTCATCGTTATTTCTTCTTTTTCTTCCTCTTTTGCTCATCTTTCTCATCTTTCTTTTTATTCATTGTCATCTTCACCATTGTCACCATTGTCATCATGATCGTTATCAATACCTCCTCCATATTTCTTCGTCCTTTTCTTCTTTTTCTCCTTCTCACCCTCCTTCATTATCACCGTCATCGTCATCATCATGACCATCACCCTTGTCACCATCACCATCATCACCAGCAGTATCCCCCGCATTTTTACACCATTTACTTTTCCTTCCTTTGTGTATCCTTCCTTCTCATTTCATTTGTGCCTTCTTTCTTTTTCTTTTTCAGCTTCTTTTACTTAAAAAAAAAAAATTCTTCCTCTATCATCTTGTATAGGCCTACGGTGCAAGAAAGTTTAGCATTTTTATATATCGCAAGTTATCACCCAAATATGGCTCATAGAAATCATGTTATTATACATTTGTTGTAAAGGTATATATGTAGGCCTATATGGATAGTGTTATTCAACTTTCAAACATGGACAATCTTTGTAACTACTATATCAGCCGGTTGCAAAGTCTGAATACTTGGACGTCTTTATAGAAATGTCGTGCATAACCTATCGCAAACAATGAAACATTTTACAATAGGGAAAAGAAATGCAATACAAAATGTCAGTGTTAGTCCATGTGATTGAAAATTAAATACCATTTATTAAATTAAATTATGTAGATGTACTTTAAGCTAATACTGGTGATGTTGTAATAAGGCAAGCGTTTTCACAGAATTAAAAAAAACATATATTTATGATCATAATGATTATATTCTTTTTAACTCAACATTTATTGTTTTATTATTCTTATGGTAAAAGAACCCACGCCGAATAAAAATGAATACCGTATATAATAGACAGTAGGCGCAATCTAACTTTGTCGACCATAACGATTCTAATGAGGCATGTAGACATGTGAATAATCACAAAGTAAACGCACATTGCTAGCTGTTACCTTTTAGAATATGTAGGTGAAATTTAGATTTACATTCCAATAGCATGTATTCAATAGCATGTGTGACATTTTATCAAATGCCTTGACTCTTTGTGAGAAATTAGTACCCTTAATTCTATTCGTATAACGTGTATGTGTTTAACCTTTAAAGAAAATACCTTGTGATGTAATATTGTTTCGCTTTTATTTGTGAAGAGGATTTTTGGTAGCTATATGACTTTCTCAGTGACCATTCTTTTATGCATTTATTTAAATGAAGTAATGACGTTATGTTTTTATATTGCGATTTATTTATGATTTAGGATAGCTTGTATATATTTGTTGTTAACTTATGCTTTATCAATAACATGATGAAACCCTAAAAGTAAGCATTGTTTCTATGAGATTGATTAACAACCAGAATGGCATCGGAGTAATAATCATGGGCTAATCGACATTATACCGTGTGTCTCAAAAAAAACGTAACACTTTTGAAATGGTTGCCAAATTGAGCATATATAATTTTATGAAAAAATGTCTATATGTATGGAAAGCTAAAGGACCAACCTTTCATATGATATGAAAAAATTAAAAAAAAATCATGCTTCGATGGACAGTGTTCACTTAAGTTAGAGGTATGAAAATGGGCCTGCGCAGGATTTTTCCTTCCAATTTTGGACAGGTAAATTACTTGTAACTTACAAAATAAGGTCGATATGAGATATTCATGATCGATGGATCAAAAGGATATTTTGAATCAAAAGGATATTTTGAATACCTCGAATTCTGGTATTTTCAATGCATAATGAATGATGTACTTAGCTATTACATGTTTGGGTCATTCATAAAACCTGAATAAAATGTGATTGATGATCCACCAAACTTACGGAAGAAAACTGATAAAGAAAAGGCAAGGGGTAGGTGATGGGATGGGAAAAGGTTGTGGGGGGAGGAGAGTGGGTTGCATAATGTCAATTATGATTTTGAATACGGTATTTCAATTTAACATTTTCCCATTCTTCCTTCATCCTGTTCACATCTACCAGATCAATGATACAATAAGATGGGAGTGGAAGTTGGTGTGTGTGTGTGTGTGTGTGTGTGGCAGGGGTGGTGTTTGGGGATTGATAAATGACAGAGAGAAAGGACTGGTATTCAAAACATCCTTTTAACTCTTAATCCATCGATCATGAATATCTCATATCAAACTTATTTTGTATGCTAAAAGTAACTTACCTGTCCAAAATTGGAAGGAAAAATCCTGCGCAGGCCCATTTTCATACCTCTAACTTAAGTGAACACTGTTCATCGAAGCATGATTTTTTTTTCAATTTTTTCATATCATATGAAAGGTTGGTCCTTTAGCTTTCCATACATATCAACATTTTTTCATAAAATTATATATGCTCAATTTGGCAACCATTTCAAAAGTGTTACGTTTTTTTTGAGACACACGGTATATGAGGTGTCGTGGTCGAGTGGATACGTCACCGGACTGTCGATCACAAGGTCCCCGGTTCGATTCCCGCCATGGTACTAATGTCCTTTGGCAAGACATTGATCTACATTTGCCACACTTAAGACAGGTGATGTAAATGGGTACCTGGCAAGATTTAATTCCTTGAAATGCTATGAAATTAAAATGCTATAGAGCGCCGTAATGGCCGCCTTGCTAAAGCCAGGGTAATAATCAGGGCAACGCAAGGAGCGTCACGACGTGACGGACATGACTGTGCGCTATATAAGAAGGCACCATTATTATTTTTATCCTAAGGAAGATTAGTGAAAATTTTACACTATTTCTATCATTATTGCTGTTATCATCTTGATATCTACCTTGCATTTTTCATTATTTAAAAGGAAATTGTGATATTCTATATTGTATGAAATGACGTCTCCACAGGGGCGGATCTAGCTTTTTGCTAAGGGGGGGGTTTGACCAAAATAATGACGATGCGGAGCATCGTCCACGAGCCGCGAAGCGGCGAGCCGATTTTTTTGTGGGTGTTTATTTGAACCCCGTAAGTGATGTTTTCCTGGCATCTATTAACACAATGGAGACCATAAAAAGCAGTGCATGATAACGTCTTTTTAAATCAAGTAACAGTTAAATAAAATAATGACGATGCGGAGCATCGTCCACGAGCCGCGAAGCGGCGAGCCGATTTTTTTTGGGGTGTTTATTTGAACCCCGTAAGTGATGTTTTCCTGGCATCTATTAACACAATGGAGACCATAAAAAGCAGTGCATGATAACGTCTTTTTAAATCAAGTAACAGTTAAATAAAATAATGACGATGCAGAGCATCGTCCACGAGCCGCGAAGCGGCGAGCCGATTTTTTTTGGGGTGTTTATTTGAACCCCGTAAGTGATGTTTTCCTGGCATCTATTAACACAATGGAGACCATAAAAAGCAGTGCATGATAACGTCTTTTTAAATCAAGTAACAGTTAAATACACAGTTATATCCAGAGTTATCATGTGTTTGGTTAAGTTACCAGATGAGTTGAATATCTTCTCACAATATTTGCACTTGAAAGGGTTTCTCTCCAGCGTGCGTTCTTTTTTCTTTCTTTTTTTTTTTTTCTCTTTTTTTTCCCTTTTTTTTTTTTTTTTTTTTTTTTTGGGCCGCCCAAGGGGGGGGTTTAAACCCCCTAAACCCCCCCCGTAGATCCGCGCCTGCTCCAGAGAGTGATAAAACAGGGGTGCAATTTGCCAGACCAGTTAGCGTTGCTTTACTGTAAGTAGTGAAACCTGGTGGGGGGAGGGGGGGGGGGTGCTTGGGCTCTCTCACGTGCACTGCGTCAGTGGTATGAACTTTTTTTCGAAATACTTTGTGATGAAACGCAATGTCAAATGTATGAAAGCACAATCTGTTTCTCCTATTGTGCTAGACATACACCTCTTTTCAAAGCTAATATTTCAATATCGAACACTTTCAAATGTCATGTGATCTCTCGAGTGTACATGTATATCAATGACAGTTTCCCATTGCATTAGCATGCCAACCCCCAATATAGTATTAGCCATAGAAGTTGTATTATTGACGATAAAATGATGTAATGTGAACACGAGAATCTGATATTGATATTGTTATTTTGTCGCAACAATCACCATTGTATGCCATGCTTTCTTCCATGATAAATATCGATGTTAATAAATTTGATATTGTGAAAGATGATTCAAAAGCGTTCAACTTTTTATTTCTTGTGATGTTCTCTATATACATATAATACTTTCACCCCCCCCCCCCCTCCCACCCTCTCTCTTTTCTATTCCGTCCCTGCGGCACTGTCTCTTTTCTATCTCTCTCTCTCTCTTTCTATCTATGTCCTCTCCCCCGTTATTCCCTCGCTTTTCTCCACTCTTATGTTCCTATAGTCTGTAACTAGCTTGTTCACACCTTCACTCTCTCTTTAATTCAAAATAAAATTGGCAAGACAAATAACAATAAAGGTGGAAACTAAAATCATAGAAAATACAACAAGTACTTTTGAGAACCTTTAACAGATTTATTGTTTCATATCAATAGAGATTTAGAAATATGAGCAAGGAAACATGAAGAAACATAGAGAGCAAATATGGAAAGATTCTCAGGGGATATAAAATTTCTATCAAAGAATACCCTAGACTACTCTGAGGCTTAGAATATACAGAGGAGTACAATTTGTTGATAAAAAGACAAATTGCCGACAAGAAAGCCACCTAAAGTTGTTGTTTTTTAATATTAAATGTAGCATATTAATTTTTTTTTTCTTCTAAAGATGGACAAAATCAAAAATTATCGGTAAACACATTTTCGTCTTCTTCTGAAGATAAAAAACAACAAATACTGATAAAAGCAATATCAAAGGCAATTACAGTTTCATTTTATATATTTTTTTTTCTTCAGATTTGACAAGAGCATTGGCATCACAAAATGTATGATTCGTTTTTGTTTGTTTTTTGTTTGAAATTGCATTCTCTGTCCATTAGTACTTACAATATGACTGTCCAAACATGTCTGTGATGTTACCATATTCAAACCAAAGTCCTTTGCTTCATGTTTGCATCATTTTTTATCTTATAGTATCCAAAAAAAATGTGTTCATAATTTCCAATTTTATTGATTTATTGAATATAACAATTGAAGAAAGTTTACAGATATAATCATAATGAAATATTTGTTATGAAAAGAAGTTCCAAACTTGAGGTTGTAATCATTTCCAAGCAAAATATTCTTCAAATACATATTACTGGAAACGAAGTTCTTTTCACATTTCTACAGGCTCTGCTTCTATATATGCAAAACATAATTTACATTCAATGTGTATCGTATTTGTGGCCATGACGCCACCAAGAGTTGACTTGTAGCACAGTATTGAAAGATAGAGGAATATGATATATTTCCTTGCATTTAGAGCAAATGATTTAGACATATTTCTAAAAGTTAAAATTGATTTCTTACACATCAAACACTTTGAACATAGAAGTAACAGTTCAAATATTACACCAGAAGAAGCACTGATACACGTATCAGTTACATGTAATGGTACACTTGCTGCATAATGTTTCAATGTGACAGGAACTCTCATGAGTATACTTAATAAGCAATGCATATCAAAACACCAAGACGTATTGGAGCCCCGTATAATTATGTTACAACAAATAATTTGAGGAAATGTGGAAATGAAGAGATGTGAGTGCCGAAATTGTGATAACAACCTAGAAACCGATATCCCTGGCTGCAAAACAGGAATTAGAACAGGCAGAACCCGCCTGGCCTGCTGCCCCCACTCTCATTCTCTCCACCAGCGGGGGTCTGGGAGGGGGATTCCCCACCGAAATTGAAGCTGAATCCCATGGACTCTGGTTCCTGCCGGGTCTGGCTTGGTTGAGGTGAGGTAGGGGAATTCCCAAACATTGACATGGCCCCGCCCTGGTTGGTATGTGGTGTTGCTGGTGTAGATGGTGGCTGGTTTCCCCCTAATTGTGAATAATACATTAGGATTGTTGGGGTTGTTCAAGTGATTATAAATGGCAAGCCAGAGCATGATTTTTACTCCCAAATTAACAATACATCGGATTAGGAAATTGCATTATGATCCTCATTTTTAAACATAATTTCATTTCTCTAATTTGAAATAAAGATCTTCATATTTTTCATAATAAAATTGTCTTTTATATAGGCAATATTTTCAAATATTGGATCGGCTAGGCCATGCAAGTAGTGGATTCATTCATTAAATCGGATTAGAGATTTGTTTTGAAAAATGTTTAAAAATCCATTAGAAAATAGATACATGATGTTTAAAAAAGTGAAACCTAAGGTTTCTTTTATTTATCATTGAAAAGAATTATATCCAGTACTGCAGTATAAAAAAATGGTATAATCATAGATATTTTTACAATATGAAATTACCCGTCTCCAGGAAATTTCACACACAGGACGACACCCACTCAATAGCTGTCAAACACTTACCTCCTCCAAACATCTGAGCAGGACTCTGCGAAGTCGTCCGGTCTGAGAACTTACTGCTCTGTAATGCCAAACCAGGGTCAAACGATATAAAGGTACTCAAATTAGTGAAAAGTCTACAAAAAGTACTTGGCTCATTCATTGCCAGAGGGGTGCATGAGTTCAAGCGAACTTATTTCCTTTAAAAAGTGCTAAAAAGTATTTGTAACAAAATATTACAGCTACAGTACACTCATCATCTCATTATTTGTTAGGAGTCAAAAGTTTTTCCTTCTCCAACCAGCAACTTTTCCATCATCATGACAAGTTTATTTCATTAACTAACTATCTGATAACTTAATAAACGAAAATTAGTATGAAAATATAAAACACTTTTTTGCACTTACCACACCAAAGAAGGAGCTGAAGAAGGGATTTTCTTGGAAGTTGTTATTATTAGAAGTCTGGTCCTGCAAAGTAAAGGCAAGCAATTTTGTAATGATTATGATCTTCAACAGGGTTCGTACACTTACACATTTTTAAAATTCCATGACTTTCCATGACTTTCCAGAGCAGGATAATGTAAATTTCCATGACCATTTTCAATGATGAACATGTCTTAATTTAAAGCGTACAACTATATATCATCGCAATACTGGGAAGCAAATCACAAAACTATATAAGGCGCACCCCTATTTCGAAGATTCTCCCCCCCTCCCCCTCCCCCCCCCCCCCCCCCGAAAAAAAAAAAAAAAAAAAAAATGAAAAAAAATATGGATTTCTTTTTTTGTCATCTTTAGTTTAAAAACAACATGTTACTAGACCAAGGTCTAACTTAGTTCACAAGCACTTCAACTGTGCCTCGTATAATGAGAGTGAAAGTATTTTTTGAACACTGAAATAAGACGTGATCTGATCTGGTTAACAAAAAGCCACCAAAAACAAAGCCAACATTGGTCTTTTTGTAAACATCAGATCGGCTCTTATTTCAGTGACAGTGTTCGAAAATACTTTCATTTTATTAGGAGGCACAGTTGAAGTGCTTCTGAACTAAGTTAGACCCAGTAACAATGTTGTTTTTAAAACTAAAGATGACAGAATTTTTTCCTCCGAGTCCAAACAGAAATGTGGACAGGCTAGTTTTTGCGTGGTGATTCGTTATCCCCTGTGTAAGTGAGCTGCATCATACAGGTGAGTAAGCTGAAGACACGGGAGAGCTTCGGCCGGCAAAGTGCCTTGTGACAGGGCATAATTTATCGAGACTGAAAAAAAAACTCTCTTCCTTTCAAATTAGGAACGTAGTTTAAATTAAAATAGTAGATCCTATTCTTTATTTGCATTATGTAATTCATGTTGAGACACAGAGATTTTTGAAAACCACTAAAAAGTAGCAATTGAGGACTCAAATATCCTGTACCTGACTATATAAGGCGCACCCCCGACTTTCGATATTTTGCTGACGGAAAAAAGTGTGCCTTAATTGCGGACCTTGGGGAAAGCAGCAACCACGAGGCTAGGCTAGCTAACTGGCTGTATGCTCGCGCTCGCACAATGGACGCCAAATGTGGAATCAAATTATGCGATTCTGATTCAGGGTTGCGATATTCGAGTAGAGAGCAACACGATTTTTAAAGGGGTTCTTAAGAAAACACGAGTGGCTCATGATGCATAGTTATTTACATTTAAATTATTGTTTTATGAATATTCTGTGGTAAAACCCCGGGGTAAAACACCTTCATTAAAACTTTTAATCAAAATCAAAGCACAAGCTCGATCAAAAAGTAATCGTACAGCGTGCATGCAGCATAAGTGTTTGTACCCACACCGGCACCACGCACCGCACCTGTCACTGCAAGTCATTTACGCACACAAACATCTTGCATACATGTATGAAAGATAGCTCGGAACCCTAAACCCGGACCCGGCCCGGTCCGGCAATTTTCCAAATTTCTCTACGGGACCCGGAAAAGTCCGGTAACCCGGAGATAATACTCTACCACACATAACTCTACCACACATCTTGTGTGACCTACTGTCTACTGACCGCAATATTTTTTACACTGCTGTCTACCAGCCAGGATTCAAGACAGTTACAACAGGGTTTGTCACCTCCCTGGTTACAATAAGTCCCAGGTCAACATGCTTAGTTTAGACCACTCCCTAAGACGAAACCAGCCGGGGTTTTATATACTGGGCTAGGCATTCACCACTTCTCAAAATACAGAAGTCACTCCCTGTCAGAGCATCCATCCCACATGCTTTACTATTATTGGTCCGTTTGTCTGTCACTTAAAAACAAGCGTGGAATGCAGCGCCCATGCTATACATGAACCCAAGATTTGCATACATTTTGTTATGTGCTGGTTGCCTGGTAACCGATAACAAACAAAGGCCGCGCACCCTGTTCAGAGAAACCACATGTAATATTACACCACGCTGGGCGGCAACTGTCTGGCATGCATGCACTAATCCTTGCCGTTTGTAAACACAATAGTTAAAAATACTGCTTGGATTTTGATAGGGAATATGAATATCTTTGCCTTTTAAAAATAATTCTACGGCACGTGCTTTGGGGGAACTGAGAATGAGTGAAAGTCGATAGTGAAAGAGATAAAGAGGTGTGAATGAATGTTGGGGTGGGATCGAGAAACAAAATGAAAGAAAGTTGAGAAAGAAAAGAAAACATGCGAAAACTACTTTTCAAAGGTAAATAATTTTGTATTATTTTAAAGAGATCAAAATTAATAAAGGCAAGATTTGAGGGGGGCAATAGGTTTTAAAAATAGTCGAAAGATGATTAAATAGAGAAAAAAGAGAGAGAAGAGAGAGAAGAGAGAGAAGAGAGAGAAGAGAGAGATCAGACTCGATGGAAGGAAGAGAATGATGAGTTAAATGTGCCAATTGCTCGAGAATGGGAGACAGAGAGCATATAGTAGGTCCATGCAGAGAGAGAGGGATAGACAGTGAACTGGGGGCAAGGAGAATGAAGCAAACTTTCACATGCACACTCTCGATCTCACAGCACCACGTGAATTTGCCTACACACAGGTCAACAAACTTCATAATTTGTGATTCTGCAGTACTGTGCCAGCGGTCACTGACAAGTTTAATTTATGCTGGCTTCACTCCCCGCCCACTCACAAGGAAAGTTTTTGATTGGTCTGATCAGTCACATCACTTGCTTACTGTAAGGAGAAACACACACACAAACAAATGCACACTCTCGATCTCACAGCTCAGCACAATAGGTAAATGTGCCTACACACAGGTCAACAAACTTCATAATTTATGATTCTTCAGTACTGTGCTAGTGGTCACTGACAAGTTTAATTTATGCTGGCTTCACTCTCCGCCCACTCACAAGGAAGTTTCTGATTGGTGTGATCAGTCACATACACACAAATACTGTACACACACACTCTCACAGAGCTCAGTACATTGCATGAATTTGCCTATACACAGGTCAACAAACAGTCATGCACACACAAATTTCTCAAAAAGAACATTAGCATCGTATACTACACTGCATTGTGATGGGCTAGCTATTATGTGAACCACAAATTTTACAAAATGTGTTTTTCCTTTGTTCACAAGACAAATTAAATGCCATTTTAACAAACATCTTGAAGAAAAAAAGATTTTCCCTGACTTTCCAGAAGAAATGGACGAATTCCCTGACATTCCCTGACTTTTTGCTTCTGGAAAATACATTTTTAAATTCCCTGACTTTCCAGAAATTCCCTGACCCGTACGAACCCTGTTCAAAAACTTAACCACGGGTTGATCAAACATATAAATCTAAACAAGGCCTATAAAAGCCAACACACGACTGGTACAAGCAAACGATTCTAAATAGAACTATCATCTCATTAGAATCTTGAGGACCACTTTACATTGCTTGTCAGATATAGATGAACCCAGGTGTCTTGGCACTTATAAAGTCTTAGAATCTGGCAAAGCCAGAACAATCTCCCAGGGTCTCGTGAATTTAATTCACACTGGCCCCTCGCTATTCAGGCTGCATTTTGGAGTTCTAAAAACTGTAATGAACCCCCAAATTGATGAGAACTTAAAGCCTATCTGCACTATAGTTTGGCCAGGAGGGATTAGACCCCCCCCCCCCCCCCCTGCATGGTTATCTCATCAGATCTCAATTAAAAGGCATTTAGGCATTGTTTGCTATATAGAGGGTGCAAGAAGCTATAAGTAGTGCAGTGGGGCTTTAATGAAACATTCAAATTGGTTCCAAAGAGAACTCTAATTACCTCTGTGGTATCACCTGGGTCACCAAACATCGCTCTGCAAGAGTAGCTGAACCCGGGAGACTTGGAGAAGTCTTTGAAGCCTGGCAGGTCAAACTGCTCTCCAGGTGTCTGAGGAGTCTTCGTCTCATCTGCTCTCTCCCTGTCTGTGCTGCTCTTAGGAGTTAGTGGGTATTCTGGGGGGTGTTCAATAAAGATCTTAGTTGAACTTATCTTTAAGTTGGAAGTTGGACTTAACAATTATAGAAAGCTGTTAGCTTCTTTGAAAATATTTGGTAAAATGTATTTAAAAGGCATAACATGTTGATTCAAATCATTCATATTTTCTATTAATCAATGAGATTTCATGTTCATGATGTGGAATTAATGAAAATACTTGAATTTTGCTTTTGAATATATTATATTTTAAGGCTACAAATGGCTCTCCATAATGTTTAAGTCCAACTCAGATTTCAGTTCGACTTAGGATCTTAGTGTGAAACACCCCTGGTAGGGTAAGGATTATTATGAGAAAGCTCTATTGATTTGAAATCCTAAACATTTTAAGTGCGGGATTAAACCATGTACATGTAATTACTAATATTCTATACTTGAGGGGATTTTTGTAACTGTACTATGTTTGTTATTCAGTGGAATAATGTAACGATTTGAATGAATATGTGAAGGTGGCAGTTGTTTTATGTTCCATATCTTAACAACTGATAGCTGATCAAATGTATAGGAACACTAGTTCTTGTGAAATTTGCTGTTCTCAGTGAGACATTGCAAATGGCAATACGAATATGGTAACCCATTGAATACTACATTCTTTTCTCTCTACAGGTTTTAAAATAAATAGCATCCAGCTCACATGGATAATTGGTTTTGGGGGCAAGGGCTGTTACCCCCTATCTTCCCTCTCCCCTTGCAACACCCCCGTCACCTACCCTGCACACTCTCCATGTCAATATTCTCCTGGGGACCGGTTTCCATCAGCTGATGAGGCATGCAGCTCATCTCCCCATCCTCTGGTCCTCCTGGTTGCTGGTCTCTGGATAAAAGGGAAGACGGCTGTATGGAAAAGCAGAGAAAAAGACATCAACAGCTCATAACTATCACCAAGTACTTTACTACTAAATGCATTGGTACCCGGTATGAAGCAATTCCATGAATGCTTGAGCACCTTTTCATAGTATTAGTAGCTTGGCTAAAGCCCTCAGGGAGAACAGTATGAATACTGATGAGGCTACACTGGTTAAACAAGACATATTATTATTATTATTATTACTACTACAGGCATCAGGCATCTGCAACCCACTGCCAATCTAAACTTTAAAATAGAACTCCATAAATTGTGTATATGATTCAATGCAGTTCCTTTGTAATTCAGATTAAATATTTTCTATGTAGTGCAAGAAAAATACAATTCTAAACAGAATCTGCAGTGCATGTGATCTATACAGCTCAAAACCATGAATTACACTGTATGACCATCAAACTGACTGTTAGCTGCAAGATATTTCATTTTTGTGATAAAACAACTAAAACAATAAAACAAGAGATTGATTTCATTCCATTCCTGCATCCATCCCATTATGGTGGCATTTTGCTTTAAAAAAAAAACCCTGATTTTCATTGTTTTCAAATGATTCTGGGGCCAGTTTTATAAAACTCGTTATCCATAACAAATGATAAATTTCTATGACAAACTTGCTCTCAGCCAATCAGATGCCATGATTCCAGTTGCTTATAACAGTAGCTTGTAACTTGTTATTGATTTAAAGTTTTATGAAACAGGGTCCTATTTGATGATAAAAATTTTGGTAGTCACCTGTGCATCCCCTCCAGGTCCCATACCAGGTCCAGAGCTTACTCCGAGGGTTGGCTGCTGGTGTGGGGTAGCAGCTAGGGCAACTTGTCCCAGTGTTGTCTTGGAATGGGTAGGCCTTGTGGGAGTCTGTATGTTCATATTGTACATGGTATCAGCTAATGCTACACTTGGAGAGCTTACCACCTGGACAAATTTAATTGAAAGGAAACAAATATGCAGAGCATTGAATGACTGTGTTATATATATATATATATATATATATATAGGGGAACCACAAGGGGTCTGGGGGGAAATGTCATCAAAACTTGAGGAGAAATTATAGAAAAAAGCAAGGGAAATCGTAGGTATTTAGTTCTGTCAAATGTTAATGACAACAATATATACATTTTTTCATTAGTTATCTTTTGTTGTCTGTGAGGCCTCTCAGATGGGACCTAAATTCCTTATAAAAGACAACAAATAAAAGAGATTTTGCAACAATGATTGCTCTATGACTGGGGTGGAAAATACAAGTCTTGATCGATTCTGTAATAACTGAAGAACAAAATTAGTTCATAAATGCTACTCTTACCTGAGATATTTGATTGAGTTGCTGAGACTTGGCCCCTCTATTAGCCATGTATGGCATCGGAGCTGGTCTCCTACCACCCCTATCCACTAGGGCGGGGCTGCGAGGGGGTACATTGATGAAGAACCTACTGGAGGAGGAGGGCTGAGATACCGGAGGCTGCCCTCCACCTGATGCAGGCCCAGAGCCTTGGGGAGCAGAAGATCTCAAGGGCTGCCTCCCATGGCTGGCTGGAGAGGGCATCAAGAGAGGGGTGCGTGCAGAGAGTGGGAGTGGCTTAGAGGGGGCACACCTCTTGGAGGTTTGCCTGGAAGCTGGAGCCTGGCTTGATGTTGGTACTTGGTGTAGGAACTGACCAAACTTATAAGCGCTGGCTTTGTTGTTCGCTGCCTTCTGCTGTTCTTCTTTCTTCTTCCTGTGATATTACAATCCGTCACCAAATACATTCCTTCATTCATTACAGAATAATGTCATCAAAAACATAATCCTTATTCCACAAACTAACTTGAGTGTAATAATATGATCGCAGGACCTTCACGGAAAACATATGAATACTGATGAGGCTACCCTGGGTAAACAAGACATATTATTATTATTATTATTATTATTATTATAGATGTTTTAGTCGTTAGTGTTTAGAATTTAATGAAAAATGAATGGGTGTTTGCTTCCTTAAACTTATAAAAATGTAGTATGGAGATGAAGATTTTGAGCTAGGCCTAGAATTTTGACTTATTAAAAGTAGTAAAGAAGGGAAGCCTGAGATTTGTTTCTCTGTCCAAATTAAAAAACTACAAAAAATTAGAATTTATTTCATATTTATCAAATGCAAACAGACATTGTGATTTTATTATTTCACTCTATTTTATTCTTGACATTTTTTGATTGAATGATTATATTTCCAAATGCTAATTAAACTACCTGGCAAGTTCCTCCTGTTGTGCCTTCTCTTTCTGCTCCTTTTCTTTTTCCATCCTTTGTCTTTCCTGTTCTTCCTCCTTCCTCTTTTCCTCCAGTTTCTAGTGTCAAAAACATTAGTACTGTGTAATTTTTTATATTTATCTTTGTTTCATTCCTAGGTTCTTTAGTCTAACATCATTAAAGCTATTGTATCTTTAGTAAGGGGTAAAACAAATTGTTATTTTCTATTTATAGCCAGATTTTGTTCTGGCTTCCTCACCTTGGACCAAACATTAGACAAAACCCTGACACTATACCTGATCCTAACCTACGACCCAATTACAACTTTAACTGTAACCCTATGTATCTGAGCAAATGTTAGAACAACCCCTTACCTTTACGATTTCTGCTTGGGTATCCTGCAGGATTTGTATCTCCTTCTCAGCTACCGAGATTGAATCCATGAGATTCTCAGTTTCCGTTTGCGTGTCTTGAGTTGAAACCTTTATCTCGGCACTACCAGGCAGTTTAAGGAATTGATATGGGTCAAGGAAGTGAAACATAAGTTTGAGAGGCATGGATTCTTTGTAGACTCTTTTAAGCACAGATTAGTATGAATAAAAATAACCTTTTTTATCTACGGTATGTAGAGTCCACATTGAACGGATCTGTTATCAAAATCAAGCTTTTTAAGATTTTTGGGGCAAGAAATTGAATTACCCTTTCTTATGCAATATGGCATGCATGCATATGCTTTTACACAGGCCCCTACTGAACTCTTTTTGCAAGTATATGTATAAAGAACATCAACAACAAAAATGACCATAATACAAAAGGATACACTCTGATGATGAAATCTGTGACGCTTTGGAATGGTGGCATATCTGCAATAGAGGGTACAGTGAATGATTAAAATTCATTAAATAAAACATTAACATGTTAAAATATTTTAAATCCCCTACTTTTAAAGTCAAAGAAAACAAAACAGAATTTCAAAAGTAGATGAAGAGAACTCTTGAGCCTCAAAGTTCTCGTTCTTCAGTTTAAATATGATCAGCATAAATGATGACCTATTCAATAGCCTTTAAAGTCAATAGTCAATTACCACTGATTTCAAAGATCACAATATGAATAAGCATTATATGCCTTACAATAGTATTATTCATAATGTTATAAACCCAATGTTTCAAGCTATTTAAGCATCGTATCTCAATTTGCTGATCAGCAGTAGATGTAGACGTATTATACTTTTATTTTCTCCACTATGAATACTGAATCAAATTGTTCTAACCTAAAAGGAAAGGCTCTGTAATTATCAACCAACAAAAGATCAAAACATCATTTAAGAACCAACTAACACTTTGACAAACTATCTACTCTGAAAATTTTGATCAGCGTTAGATGTTGAAATACTATGTTATCATTTTAAATAATTACAATGAAATATTCTAATCGAAGATAATTTCCCTGAAACAGTTTAACAGAACTAGAAACTTCATGCTTACTATACATGTAAATCCTATCATAAAACTACTATCTTTTGTTAGGATGGTGACGTATTGCCTCTGCATACTTTAATCTAAAGTAGATGTAAACAGAGCTTTGTTACCATAACTTTCATAGTAGTCATTTTTTCGCTGTTATTTCTTCTTTTTGAAATTAATGCCAAACATAAAAACCACTGAATTGACACACTTACTGGCACAGATTTCTTCCTGCACTGCATCTTCAGCTTTCTGCAGATGAGCAATCTGCATCCTGCCCTCTTTGACGGCTTCTTTCCGTTGCAGAACTTCCAGCTGCCACTTCATGAGTTCCTGTGCATTCTCCTGCTGCATGTAAATCTCTTCATAGGACTTCCATACCGTGTCGTAATGTTCCAATCTTCTCTGAAGCCCAGCACTTTCAGAAGGATAAAAAGGATCATAAATGGTGTCGTTATTAATTTGATTACTTTTTTGTGTGTAATTGTACAACTTAAATGCTTGTACACATCCTCTCAACAACCATTTTCTAGAAGCAACTTATGATTACCGTATAACAAAATTTACTGATAGGTATTAAATAGTCATAAAGTTACTGTCAAAATTAACACACATGTATGATAGACAAAATGACCATAAAAAATGGAGAAGTAGATTGATATGGAGGATTTAAACTTGTAGGGTTTTGACAGACTAACAGTAAATTTTGAAGAATAAAGAGTTTGCAATAATTATGCCTAATATGATAATTTATTAATTACTGATGATTTATCTTACTTTTCAACTTCATATTTCTCTGTCAGCAGCTGGAATTCTTTCTTCTTGGCCTCAAGATGAAAGTTCAGAACAGACACATGTGCCTTCTGACTGCATGGGATAGAGATGAAACACATGATATCAGATTAGTTACTGATTAAGTCTTATCATACTATATCTTTCAACTCTAGTAACTCCCAGAGATTGATTTTAAACTATTCTCAGCCATCAATCTTTTTTGATTCAATCAAAAATAGGATGACTTTAAATGACTTTCTTTAAATGGCAAAGAAGACAAAAAGAAGCAAATGTGTGAAGTTGTAGGGAAGAAAAATACAGATTCATTTCATTTAAACTTACAGTACTGATGAACACCTTTGAAAATGAGTATCATGTTTAATATGCCTGATATATTTGCATCAATGTTACTATCTTGATAGATCCACAAGTTTCTATCATTTTGTAGTTTATCTACCTTTCCTTTTGCTCCTTGTTCTGTCTGAATTGTCTATGGCAGGTCTTGGTCTCTTCATCGATCCTGCACATTTTTTCTTCCATTCTCTGGATTCCATCTTGCTTCTCTTTAAAAGATTTTTCCAGAACTAGATGGTGTGGAAATAAACCCTCATGAATTTATCAAATATTTCAAACCCAACTTGTTAAAGGGGGGAATTTATCCCCTTTATTAAGTTTAAAATTAAAGGCTAGCCTAATCCATACCAAACCTTTTCTAAACCCCCCTTTAAAAGATATTAATAATAATTAGATCTACCTATTGTTTTCACTAATACAACAATTACTTCCAAAATTAAATCATTTGTTTAATTGTTCTCAATCCTTCATTGTGTAATATCCTTTTATTTTCTTGATCGGGTTTGAAACTTATTTTTTTAAACATTTTCTGCAACCTATTGTTGTTTTTTTTCTGCCAAAAACAAAGGTTGTACTTGTAGTATTTAATCGATCATAGTCTAGATCTATGTCAATATATATAATATCAGAAAGCAGGTTTATCATCCCCAAATGAATAATCTGATGTTAAGGATAGGGCCTTATAAATTTTTTAATCTATTTTGTCTGTTTAGAACCAGGAGGGCAATATGACAATAGCCAATAACTTTCATGATCAACACCTTTATTGCTCCAAACAGGCGATCTGTAAAGTCTAAAGATCAAAATACTCACTCCCAATCTGCTGTTTTTCCTTCTCAAGCTCCTGGACCTGTTGTTTCTTTTCAAATTCTAGGAAATGGAGAGAAGATTTTATGAATCATGAATTATACAAAATAAATTGCACAAAGTAACAGCTGATAAAAAGGCAAAAAGGCAAGGCCAAGGGCAACAGCAAGGCTAAAAAAAAACTAAGTAGGCCTAGATCTAGATCTAAAATCTCACATCATAACATGATTGCATGCAAGCTTTATTTTAATGTACATTGACAAATTCAAAGATGACAAGTATTAAAGCTGATTGATGCTCTTTTTTGCAGTTTAAAACTTAAAAGGTAACCCAAAAGCTTACAGTTATTTAATGTTTAGTATGTTGTCTGTGCCCGACACATGCATCCTACCGGCATCGTACCAACCACAATCGCACACCAATGCAAAGCCTGCACTGTAGCCGTAGCGTAGGAAGGCCAGACCTAGGGCTAGGGCCAGGCTACTCACACAACTTGCCTTCGGCCTTCCAAGACTCGGTTCCAATGAAAGTTAGCGTTAGTTTAGATTAGGGGTATAAATGTTAACTGTGTTTCATGGCAGGAACCATTTCCAAGTTATCTCCCACCCCATTCTTTGAAACTTACCCAAGTTATGAAGGGCTCTGTCAAGTTCTACTGTATCGACTCCAAACGTCAGACTCGGGGGTTTATAAAACGAAGCCATCTTCCTCGTTCTGATATCGATACGCGATATCATTGGCACTGGCGACGCGATATCAATGGTAAAATTTAGAGTTGTTGAACTTTAGAAAACTATTGGAGACTTTTTGTCTAACAGCCAGTAAATTTAGAAAGAGTCTTCATCAATTAAGTAGTCTACAAGGACAAATGCAGACTCGTTTTACTCCACCAGGAATGCTGACCAATATCTCATCAGAATCAGAATACACTGAATGATATGCAGGGGCGTCGCCAAAGGGGGGGTGTGGGGGGTGCGACACCCCCCACCTGTCAGGATATTGTCGGTAAAATTGCGCTGCCGTCGGGAAAAAAGAGAAAAGGGGAGGGGAAAAAAGAGAGTGAAAGGGAAAGAAAAGAAAAAAAGAAAAGAAAAAGAAAAGAAAGAAAGGAAAAAAAAGGAAAGAAAGGAAAAGAAAGGAAAGAAAAGAGAAAAAAGAAAGAGAAAAAAAAAGAGGGAGGAGAGGACAGAAAGGAGAAGAAAGAAAAGAAAGAAAAGGAAAAAAAGAAGAAAAAATAGTAAAAGGGAAACAAAAGAAACAGGGGATGAAAGAGAGTAGAGAGAGGGGAGGTAAGAGCCTGAGAGAGGATGGGTGGGAGTAAAAGAGAGAAGTTTTTTTGGGTGGAGTCGTCTCGTCGAGGGAGCAAGAAAGACACGGGTAAATATGTTGCTGTGTCGGGTCAGCTGTGTCGGTATTCTTGCTCGATCCTCGTCACGTGTACTATATCAATGCAGAAGTTTGAAGTCGGTGAGATGTATATTGTCGGTCGGCCGACAAGCTTTTTTCCCTACGAACTGTGACTTTTTATCTGCTGTGACGAATTCGAGACTGACTACAACTACAATACTTGTATTTTCTCGAAGTTTCACTTTCCTATAATATCAGCTAAAGAAATCAGTGGTATAAAATTTTCGGGGAAACTAAATTCTAACAAGGTTTAAGAGTCAACAACGGTACGACGAATCGTCTTCCTTTCTCTATATTATGATGAAACGCCAAAAAAAATCCGCGCTTTGCGCGGAAGTTGAAAACTTCATTAAGACGAGTCAAGATCGGTACAACGAATCGTCTTCTTTAATAATTGAAGGAAACGTCAAAGCTTCCGCGCTTCGGGCAAGAGAGGGAACTGAATTCAGACAAATAGGGCTTATTAAGAGTCGAAAACGGTACAACGAAGCGTCTTCTTTCTCTAATAATTTAAGGAAACGTCAAAACTTCCGCGCTTCGCGCGAGAGGGGGAAACTGAATTCAGATGAATAGGGCGTAATAAGAGTCGAAAACGGTACGACGAATCGTCTTCCTTTCACGATATTGTGATGAAACGCCAAAAATTCGGCGCTTCGCGCGGAAGGGGAATACTTCATTTAGACGAGTCCAGAAGAGTACAACGAATCGTCTTCTTTCTCTAAAAATTTAAGGAAACGTCAAAGCTTCCGCGCTTCGCGCGAGAGGGGGAAACTGAATTCAGATGAATAGGGCTTAATAAGAGTCACAAACGTTACGACGAATCGTCTTCCTTTCTCTATATTGTGATGAAATGCCAAAAATTTCGCGCTTCGCGCGGATGGGGAAAACTTCATTTAGACGAGTCGAAAAGAGTATATCGAAGCGTCTTCTTGCTCTAATAATTTAAGGAAACGTCAAAGCTTCCGCGCTTCGCGCGAGTTGGGGAAACTGAATTCAAAAAAGGATTAAGAGTCGAGAACAGTACACCGAATCGTCTGCTTTTTCTCATAATTTAATGAAACGTCCAAACTTCAGCGCTTCGCACGGGAGGGGGAGAACTGAATTCAGATAAGGATTAACAGTCGAGAACGGTACAATAAATCTTCTTTTTTTTCTCTCCTAATAATAATAAGGAAACGTCTCAGCATCCGCGCTTCGCGCGGGAGGGGGAGAAACTGAATTAAGACAAGGATTAAGAGTCGAGAACAGTACACCGAATCGTCTGCTTTTTCTCATAATTTAATGAAACGTCAAAGCTTCCGCGCTTTGCGCGTGAGGGGTGATTTATAAAAATACAAATAAAACAACCTCCATAGCATCTGGGATATACGAGAGCTTCGGCCTAAAATAACGATGTTTTAATGCCGTCACAAGTCAATATGAACCAACCCTGCCCAAGCAGACGACATCCCATAAAGAATAAAGATAATTACAATGCTTTTATTTCTCAAATTAAAATGAGTTTAGTGTATATAAATGTGATGGAATTTTACACCATTCAAAAGGGATATGACCCCCATTCTGATAACTAAATTCTTTTGTTTGTAAATACACAGGATAGGGGTTAATGAATAATCAAAGAAACCACACTTTCAAATTAAAAAACCTCCGGAATGATAGCATGGACGTCGTTTGTTCCCTCTTGAAACGCCGAACATGCCGCGGTGTATGCAGCTGAATATACAATGGCGTCTTATTTTGTTTACAAGCGACGGATTTTATTTTTTTTTAATCCTTGCATTTTTCATCAAAATAATACCATGCAAGGGGCTTAGAGTGAGGCAATAGATTAAACATTTCGCCTGAGGGCATTGAAGTAAGAGAAATAACTGAAGAAAAGATGACGAAACAGGCACTGAAATTGTGTGAGATATCATGGGACATCGTCTGCTTGTGCACATCATGTTCAACATGTGACGTCATATCTCAGCAGCGACCGGAGAGCTTTTCAGGTGCTATGTCGGAGCTGTATCTAAGCGTTTTGTAATTGTTAATAATCATTCATTCGAATATTTTCAAGCACTGTTGGCTTTTGATAACCTTGGCCAATCAAAGTGTCACCTTTGCAATAATGACATTAAAGTTAGTTTTTTAAATCAATGAACCTTCTCTTTAGGTCAAACTTCATCTTGTTGTTACACTCGCAGACTTCCCCGTACCAATCGTTTGGTATTCTTCTTTCTTTTTCTCTTTTTGTTTAGTTCATTTTTTTGATGCCGGGTATGTTTTTTTACACAAAATAATAATATAAAACTATAAACAATAAGGGAATGTTTATTTTGTATCATATGTGAGGTTCATACCCTTTGGCGAGATACCAAATGGTCTACCAAGAATCAACGTAGCTGTAGACGGTTTTAATTCTTGTTTCTTTGATCCCTATAAGCGATAGCTTTTGTTACTAATTAGCATCTTGTTAAATATTGAATTTTACGCCCAAGATATAAAAACAGATTATAAAATAGCATTTTGGAAAGAGACAACAGTTTGAAAGGAATCATCATTTTCGTTTGCCTTACAATAAAATTCCTCAATAAGATTTCGAAGTTTGATCTTCATTAGTTTTACGCCCCAGTTGAGGAAGAAGTGTAGGACACTACACAAACGGCGTTCATGAATGCTTAAAATTCGAAAATCTACCACTTTCAACTGCGGTATACTCTCTTTTAATTCTCATGAGTAGAATAAATACATAGAAAGATCGTTTCTGTGGTTAAAAGAATGAAGGGCCTTTGACTAAACTACATCTAACATGTATGCCTACATTTACATCACGTTTTAAAAGGTTCGAAAATCGAAACTTACACTCGGTGTGTGCTCCCTGGAATTAGTTTCATCATTGCAAAATGATCTTTTGTGCTACCAGTATGGGATGGTGCATAAAACATCACAATTATAAATAATACCATAATTTTCGGTTGACTCTATATAACGTAGCATTATATGCCATCCACTTATTTCACTATAAACCATAGAACCTTTTTAAACAAATTTTACGATTACCGATAAGTAATAACTGTAAAGAATAAATATTTAAAAAAGTAATATGAATGGTGTTACATTTCTTATTGGTGATATATTAAAGTTTAAAAAATTAAGTTGACAAGCAAAGAGAGCAATAAAATACACATAGGGTTTACATTTGTGGCCGAAAATTTGATATTCGGAAGGATGCAAGAGTACATTCAGGGGCAAAAACTCAAAAGCAAATATAAGAATTATCCAAAAACACAATGGCATATATGGGGGCACTCAAAATTAAAAAAATAATTATCCAAAAACTATGAGCCGAATAGCGTCAGTCATGCGCATGCGCATTGTGGTAGGCGCTGAATCCAAAAACTTCGGACTCGGAGTTTGAAAACAGGACGAAAAAGACAGAGGTGGAGGTGGACTTGTTTGATGACATTTTTTCTTCACGTAAGTATTTAAAAAAGGTCCAACATTTTTGTTGATGTACTGCCTAATTTGGTAGTGATTCGGCGAGAAAAATGGATGTAATGGTGAATAATTTGAAATTGCCAAAACAAGACGTTGTCCTACATACTGAACAATTTGTTTGTAGATGCTCTTACCATTCCATTGTCTTGTGTTTGTGTGTGTGATTCACCTGTTCACCTCAAATACAAATAACTTATCCGTAGGCCTATGTGAGAGGTTTGTGTCATTCATAAGCGTTACAAGGTATATATGATAAGCCTCCTAGTTGCAAAGGTACTTGCGCCATGCTAACTTGATAATTTGATAAATCACATAAAAATAGCAACAAATCAAGTGAACACCAAAACATGATTCATTTGAAACAGTCGGATTTGAAATTGAAGCTCAGACTCGGTCAGAAGTCAGGAAGAACGACAACAACATGGCCCCATTGCCATTGGCCCTGTGAGATATGGACAGAGTCTTTCATTCCGTACTCGCGGTGACAAAGATATTACACAATTACCAAGATGGACTGAGCTGATATGCCAAATCAAAAAGTAATGAGGCCTAGATTCTAGACTCTACAGATTTGATCTTTGTAATAATGTTTTTCACCGTGACCATCTATGTCACTATGAATATGACTGAGTATGAGTTAAACTTAAAGTTATTGTATTAATGGTGTCATTACATCTTTTCTGTAATTTAGACTTTTAGTTGCTGAAAATATGTTTATGATTTTTTTTTTTTAATTGATGTAAGAAATTGTGGAGGTGTATGACCAAGTGATTAGTATGTACAGTAGACCGAAAGCTTCAGTCTCTATATCGTCGGTTGTTCCACTGAGACTACGTCTGGCTCCACTAGACCTCCGGATATAGAGACTGAACGATCGATTTTTACATGTGAAAAATGCATAGTAAATGAAAATCCAATTCAAACTGCAAAACATATGTCTTCATCTCTTTTCAAAGATTTTGTTGAATATTTGTTTTATGTACTATTATGAACCCTTTTCATCGTCAAATATTTTTGTATCTTGCTTTTCCATTTTCATGTACTAAGCAAGAATGGCCTTCTGTAAGTGTAACAATTCTCTGTCATTTAATGTAACTGACATACATTTAACCGGCATAAGTGCCATTCAGTTCATATAGAGATAAATGTTATAACTGATTTTATATTTCTCCCTTTACATTGGTTTTAAGACTGAGGCACTATGGGATAAACTCTGGCAGTTTGCTGTTCACCTGATCAAGTCATCCTAAAAACAACGTCACAATGGCCTCTGACAGTGAAGACATTGATCCTCATCCGCTTCCTGGTGGTGCTGTTCCTAAACCCATGAAGAGGACGACCTCACCAGACTTCAACAACTTTCTTGATCCTCTCCTAGCCCTCACGCCAGATAAGCCACAGAGAACAGCTCAAGTTGTGGCCAGTCAAAGACAAAGGAGAGGAGGAACAGAAAAACAAAAAGGATCAAACAAGGAGAATCGTGGTTCTGTTACTGAAGAACTAAACAAAGACAGTGAAAGTCATTCTAAAGAGGGGACAAGTCCTGGGTTAATATCACATCCAAGTGTCCTGTTTCAGCAGGAGAGAACTAATCGAGACCAAATGTTGCAGACAAATTTGAAGATCATCAAACATGGCGTCCCTGAGACAGATTCGAAAAAGGAGGCCAGAAGTAAGGATGAAATCGCTGCAGCCAGAGTAAACAAACTCACGAAACTGAGTTCAACAAGTGCTCCAAAAGATGCAGCTCTTCAAAGGAAATCAACCGCTGTTCGATCCTGCGTGCAGAATAAACAGAAGCACACTGGTGCTACAAGTAAGAAGCATGTACGCATTGTAGACCCCAAGGTCCCCTTGTCTACTCCTGAACTCCATTCCACAGCGGCGTTGGGTCATCAGCTCAAGCAGTTGGAAATAGAGACATTCAATGCTGAAGAGATCCTGTTCAAGACGTTACAGGACTCTGAAGCAGCCCGAGTGGCTTTCAGTGAGAGGGTCGCTGAAGCTGCCAATGTTAACAAGCATGAGAAGAAATACTTGGGTGAATATACTTGGTTAATATTTTATGCATTATTATCTAGGAGGTATGAAAACTTGTAAAAAGATAGAGGCTGAACTTCTGTGGTTATTACAATTCCAAGCAAAACATCCAAAACATCCAAATTCAATTGGTTCTACAACACATGCTCTTAGGATGATTGATCTTGGTGCACATTGCACATCCATGAATAATTTCAATGCAAGACAAATTATTGAACAATAATTTCATATGCATAAAATGGGTAGCCTTTAAAAGGGAATGAGAAAGTAAGTTGACACAAAGAATGAGTTCACTTCAGGAGAAAGATATTATCCACATCATACATGTATGCTTAGTCCATCAGAATTGACATGTGTAGATCTGAATTATTATTAATTTTTGTAATCCTTGAGATAGGACATTTTCTCTTACCTTATCCAAACTCATGCTGGTAACTTCATCATAATCACACTCAAGCTTTAAAAAAAATGTACTAATAAAGAATGTAAAGAATAAATATATTCATATGCATGAAATGGGTAGCCTTTCATTTGAAGGAAATGAGAAACAAGGAGTGAGCGCACTTCCACATCACGTTAAGTCTATTAGAAGTGACATGTATAGATCTGCATTATTTTGTAAAATTTGATTGGACGCTTTCTCTTACATTATCCAAATTCATGCTGGTAACATCATCATAATCACACACAAGCTAATAAAATGAATTATGCATATTTCTTACTGTTTTATGACCGCCTCATAGGTCTTGTCAGCGTTGGTGTACCTGTTGAATCCACTCTTCAAAGGGCTCTCACCCAGCGTCACTCAAGAGTAAAACGACGGACCCAAAGACCATCAAAGGTTTGTGTTTACCATGATGCTATCAACTATTTTCCTCTCTTACATGACTTTCCACAAGGTGCAGAGAAGATCTATAATCCCACCCCCCCCCCCCCCCCCCCAGGGTTGGGCGGTAAATACCGGTGGCGGTAAATACTGGTAAATACCGTCCGGTAAATAAGATGCGCGTCCGGTAAATATGAAAAAAATGGGAAATATGATTTTAATTATCTATTTATTAATAATTTTACTTGTTTTTAGCCTCAACAACTAGTCATTTTAAAAAGCTTTAACTTCCTTATTCCTTGCCCGATTTTGTTCAATTTTTCACTGATTTTATTCAAATATCTTAAACTTTACAATAAAAGTAACTTATTATGAAGGTTTTGGTTCCCTTTAATGAAGAGCATCATATCTAGATTAGGTGTATATTTGGTATCTTTTTCCTGTATTTTTTTCCAGCATTACATAATTACAGACATAGACAAACACACAAACAAACACACACACACACACACGCACACACCCACACACAAATAGTACACACAAGAGCAACTATACTCACCACCATTGTTATTATGTTCAAAATTGGACAATCCCTATGAACAAGTGAGTGGAAAAATATATTTCCTGGTATTTCCCGGTAAAAAGTGGTAAATACCGGTAAATACCGCTTATTTCCCGGCGTCCGGGAAATAAGCCTCCGAAGCGGGAAATATGCCAACCCTGACCCCCCCCCCCCCCCATACCTCCCAGTTACAGTGCTCTACATTCTTGAAAGTGGTCTAAGTTGAATGTACATGTAGCTTGACCAAGTCTGCTGATTCATGGAAGTCCAGTCTCAATTCCTAAGTTTATTATAAATTACTGGTACTATAATTATTACATGTAATACATATGTACCCAATTAACATAACCTATTTTGCTCTTGATGTAAGGGGGTTCCATTTGGCTATAATGCATTCAAAATATGAGTTTCAAATATTGCTTCTACAAAGAGATGTTGCAATTTAGATACATTCTCAGTGAACAACAACAGTAGTACGTTGCCCATGTTTTCGAAAGAAAAAAGTAGGAAATGATTTCATACTGGGATTTTTTAAAATTAGTAATTTGAAGAATTCAAG
>JAVYIG010012211.1:0-55248 GCA_035222895.1 Strongylocentrotus droebachiensis | reverse complement strand
TTGTAAACGCATTTAAATGGGGTCAACGCACCCACCTCTAGTGGGTCTACGTAGCATGCACAGTGAAGGTTTGCGAATCCAGCTGGAAGACCAATTAAGGCCACTCAAGGAGAATTGCCTGGAGGAGCCAGAGAAGTGAGCATAAACAGTACACCGTGGAACTGCGATTACGATGAGCGTTTACGATGAACGTTACAAATCGCTCATTCTGCCTTCAAAATTTAAGGTTAAACGCACCATTACTCATCATCAGTCACCATAATTACGTAACATATTTCAAAATCTTTATTGACATATGCATAGATTGGAAAAAAGCAAAGGTCACATTGCGTTGGTATTTCAGGAGCGGAAAACAATCAACATGTTTTTTATTACGTTATAATCGTTGCTCATGAGGCGTCATTTTGATTACGTAATAACCTGCGCTCATCAAACCTGTTTTTAGCAATTTCAGCACATACGACAGTGATTTAAAACAAGGCTTGCACACCTTTCATTTCGCATTCACCTTAAGTATGGTACATGGATAATCAAAGACCACACCAATCGCTAAGACACTCCTACATCAGAAAAAGAGCCGCCTCATGTGCAAAGGGCGTTAATGTTTTATAAAACATGAAGGCAAACGTCCCTTTATCATAGGTGCTGCACACAAGGCGTTGATGTACAGCGTCATGCGTTCTGATTGGATAGTTGGATAGACGTATAGTCGGATATATAGTTGTATAGTTGCACGAATACTTGCCTATTTCACCCGCCATCGGCTTCATCAGTTCATTTGCATTATTTCTGCGCTAATTATGCATGTAAAAGCAATTATGCATACGTCAGTGATTCAAAACATTTGCTTGCCCTTATTGGTTTTGCTTTCATTTTTTATACCATGTCACTCACATGGTATGTTAAAATCGAAATCATTCGTGACGCAGTCCTTCGTCAGCAAAATTATGCATCATCGTGTGCAACGGGAATTGGCGGATATTTGGTTAGAACTTACATCTTGTCTTCGGGAATAAATTCAAAGGCACATAACCCTGGCATCAGGACGAACTCATCTTTTTCCAGTGACGTGGGCCAGAGATTGAAACCAAAGAGACCCTCAGATGCACCAAGTACCCCACCAAAAAGTGGCAAACCTGATGAGAAATTGGAAATTACAGTTTACGGTCATAACTACGAGGGGCGGGTCCCCTAAGCCCCTTTCCCCTCTATCGAATGACGGGGAAAGGGAGAACAATTGAGAAAGGATGGAGACGAAAAAAAGAAAAGATGATAGAATTCCTCGCACCCTGCTTTTATAAGTTCTATGAGAGCAAACTACATTCTTGTCAATAAGGCAAAGGTCTTATTACTTAAAATCTTGTCCATAAACTCCATGTGCATATATTATGTAATGACTAAGGAAACGGTGGACAAAAAGGTCTGACCTCTAAACTGCTAACCCATCGAGGGTAATATGCCTGAACGTGTTCATCTTTTTTCTCTAATTTCAACGATAACAGTAACAAAATCAATTCTTTAACCCTATTTGATTAATGTAACTAGATTAATCCGGGCCCCAACAGAGCTAATTCATGTAGCGTTTAGCTAGTTTATTTGGTAGGTCCGAGTTGTAAAACGTTGTGTAATGATATAATTATATTTGTACTATGTGTGAGTATCCGTGTCTGTTCGTAATTTTTAGCCCCCCCCCCCCCCCCAGAAAAAAACAAAAACAAAACGAACCTTTCACATATGATTTCAGTAGGGTATCTTTGAGTCCTAATGAATCCAGAGAGTGAACGTGTGTCATATGTGGCCAGACTCTCTTGATGATGCCTTCGAAACCCATCTCGAACTCTCTTTTCAGCTCTGCCGCTCTCTTCGGATCGCCACCACCCATCTCCCTGACGAGGACTTGATGAATCTCTGGTGGAACATTGGTCGTCGTCACCGTTCCGAACTCGATGTCGCGAACGAAGTCGGGCCAGCGCTGCTCGACCATTCGCATGGCCGACATCAAGTTTGAGGTGAAGTTAGCGTTCACGCTCCGAAGGTACGGGTCGCGAAGCCCAAACAGGAGGTGGACGTATACGGAATCGACAGGATCGCTAATGCTGAAACCATCGGCAGGTGTTGCATACATGACTAGAAACCGTCTAAAAGATTTGGCTATTACTGAGGCAGGAGCCATCAGGATACCACCTTCGGAATACCTCAGCTTTGGTGCCGTATACAAGTTAATCTCTTGCTGGAGACGTCCATCTGCACCAAAAGCGTTCACACGCACATCGAAGTATAGACCAAATAGCCACCTGTTAAGATGCTTTTGATAGGCTCCACCGTAAGGAATCATCTTGGGTTTCCCGGTCGTTCCTGACGTCAGAGCGAACCGCTCAACAGAATCTCCTAGCAAAACACCCTGTTCACCTTTCGCCAACCGATCTACATATGGCCTATACCTTTCATAGTCCGTCAATGGGTGCATCTTTTTAAGTTCCGACAAAGACGTTACAGAACCAAGTCTTAAATCCTTGATGTATTCAGTTGCAGCATTTGCTTTGAGGATAAGCTTTAGATACTCCTCTTGGAATTTCCTTGGTTTCTTCCAGGATTCTCTGCACTTTCTCACCATCGGGTAGCGGGTGTAAAGAAGTAGTGACATGATGATGATGTGGAGATAGGATGAGATGAGTCCGTGCCCGTAGGATATCCGCATGGTAGTCATCCAGAGTGATAGAACGGCCACCGACATGCTCAGTACTCCAAACAAACCTACGAACAAGGAAAGAAAAGAAATAGGATAATCACGATCGCAAAGACTTTCGAAAAACCAACTCTAGCGCAGTGTAGAATTTCCCGTGGAACTCACTTTCGAATTAAGTAATACGTCCATACAATGTTTGCACTTTTATATTTTTGAAGGACAAGGCTTTAGAAATTGTCTTAGGTTAATTTTTCAAAAGACTTTGCGATCTTGTTTATTGTCGTAAATAATATCTTTCATTGAAGACACTCCGGACACATTTTCAAATCGGGCCTTTTCTGGTCTTTCGTAGAAACTTATTTGTTACGTTTTCAAATCAACAAGCAAGAACGTCAATGTGAATAATGTTTAGATTAATGTATATTATGGAGTTTCAGCATAACGTACTTTCGAAAGTGGAATATTCTGGATTCAGTAAAGGCTAGAATAACAAGGTTATTATAATCACGCATATTGAAAGTACTGTTGAACTTAATACTGTATGCCAATACGTGTTGTAAAAAAACAGTTCAAAAAGTGATAGAAGCAAATAATATCGGTCATGACAGTGGTAATTCATCTTAAAATGCTCTTATAGTGAAGATGAAATTCATAAATTAAGATTATAGAGTATAGCGGAATAGAGGTGTCGTGGACGAGTGGATATATCACTGGACTCTGGATCACAAGGTCCGCGGTTCAAGTCCCACCGCGCACATGTCCTTTGGCAAGACATTGATCTACATTTGCCACTCTCCACCCAGGTGTTAAATGGGTACCCGGTAGGATGCGAAAGCTAATGTGCTTAGATTAGCAAGTGTGCGCTTGTAAAAATGACACCTGGTTGCAACGCTCCCCAAGGGAGTGGAGAATGTGCATGCATTGTGTGCGGGTAAGCCTGAATCCGATGACCGGGGTAATAATATATATCTGTAAAGCGCTTTGGGAGGGCCTTCGGTCCTGACAAGCGCTATATAAGAACTAGCTATTCAATATTATGGAAGAGCAAAAGTCACTTGCGTACTAAAGATGTCCCACTTGAATCATAATTAGGAATCACGGACCGATTGTGCACTCACCCCCAATATAGCTAGTGGTTAGGTAATCGTAATATTTCATTCTCTTCCGTTGATCTAGTTTATTTATTGTTATTTCAATCGGAGTGACCTCTTAAACAGAATTATAGATCACCCAAGACAGAAGTAAAAACAAATACAGTTTAGGGAGGCTTTTTGAAGTAAAAGGCTTTTCAAGAGCTGTAAAACAAGAATCTCAGTAATCTCTCTCTTTATTTTAAAAAGCCTTTCCCCAATCAATTTTGATGCATTTTCTTTTTTCCTTGACAGTGCTTATTCGTATTTTGTTTTGTTTTTGTTTTAGGCAAAAAGCCATCTCTCTCTCTCTCTCTCTCATCACTCTCTCTCACTCTCTCTCTCTCTCTCTCTCTCTCTCTCTCTCATTCTCTCTCCCTCTCTCCTCTAATGGATCCTCCATAGTGAACGATTACTCAATTTCCTAAGGAAACAAGCCTCCAGTGTAATAATTTAAACACTCGGAAACGGGCTTTGTGGAAGTTGCAACGTGATTATTCTCATTTTCAGGATTTTAAGAACCCAGTCAATACCGTTAAAGTGGCCTGAATTTGTGAGTGTTTCTCCTAAGATCCTGTACCTCAGTCACACCAACGAGAGCGACACCCAAACAAAAAATTACAAGGCTTCTAGTATGTCAAATTCAGTCAGTTTTGGTGGTGTGAATAAAATTAAGCCACCACGCCCAACCGGATAACCAGACTGATTCTTGGCTATTCGGTGTAATGAGATATTTTGTTGAGTCTATTGTCGGTCTGATATCAGTCTCGTTGGTGCAACTGGAGTATGAGTTCGTATTTGACCTTCTTAGTTCCTTTCCTAAATAGTATCGATGCCCTAGCATTGCAAGTGTTGTTGCTCTGTTGACTTTCATCTGGTGTGACGGGCGGTTTTGGTGGTGTGGAAAAGATAAGGACACCCCACCCAACCGGACAACCAGACTGATTCTTGGCTATTCGGTGTAATGAGATATTTTGTTGAGTCTATTGTCGGTCTGATATCAGTCTCGTTGGTGCAACTGGAGTATGAGTTCGTATTTGACCTTTCTTAGTTCCTTTCCTAAATAGTATCGATGACCTAGCATTGCAAGTATTGTTGCTCTGTTGACTTTCATCTGGTGTGTCTCGTTGTGTCGTTGGTGTGACTGGAGTATCACTGGCGTACTGATGGGGGGGGGGGGGGGCCTTTGGGGCAGTTGACCCCCCAAATAAAATTCAAACATGGTTTATTTCTAATTCGATACCAGTGATTTACAAGTGTTTTTTGTTTTATTTATGTGAGTGATTTACAAGTGTTGCTGAAATTACATGATTTTCCAGGTTTTTCTCTTTGGGGCAGTTGACCCCCCAAATAAAATTCAAACATGGTTTATTTCTAATTCGATACCAGTGATTTACAAGTGTTGCTGAAATTACATGATTTTCCAGGTTTTTATCTCATGTTTGCCCATTATACCAGTGGCAGCACTTCCGGTGGGGGGGGGGGGGGGCACTGTGCTCCTAATTTTTCAGGTACCCCCCAAAAGCGCATTTTCTATAGGACAAGTGCCCCTTTTCTTTTCTAATAACTGTCCTTTTCATCCCTGGTGAGTACATGTACGTCTTTTCAGGTGCGATAAATTCCCCTTTTCTCTTCTGATATTTATGCCTTTTCATCTTTTGACTCGTTCCCCTTTTCCTAAGTGCATTTTTTCCTTCTTAATAAGAACCCCCTTCTCTTTCTCTTAAACGCCACTTTTCACCTCTGAAAAGTGCCCCTTTTATTTTGACACGAGCACTTTTTCTTTCTAATAACTGTCCTTTTCCCTATTGATAAGTGCCTACTTTTCTTTTCTTCACAACATGCAACCCTTAAATCAAGGCGATTTAGAGCCCTTTTTTCTTTAATTTTACCTACAGCTACTTATAAAAGAAATTTTCAATCTTTCTTCATTGAATTGTGCTTAATACTCATCAGGTTTTTTTTTTTTTGTCTTCTTTATAAGATGTAATTTTTTGCACTGGGACCTCGCTTTTTTTTTTCTTTTTTTTTGCTAGGTCGCTTAGCTCGCTCGAAAATTAATATTAAGACCATCACACCCAACTGCAAAGTTCGTTGCTTAATTAAGCAGTTTCTTGTAACACGTAAAGAAAGAAACAAATATTGATATCATCCCTGATATCATCATGACGATGTAGAATATATATATTGTACCATTTTTAGACATTGAATGTCTAAAAATGGTGTAGGTTTTGCTGATGTTTCCCTTCGTAGGTGTCCCTTTTTTCTCCAGAAAGTGCTCTTTTTTTGTTGGTGCCCCCCATTTCTATTTTGGAAGACGCCCCGGGCCGCGTTATGCTACTTGGTGGTGATAAGGATTTAGTTCTGACCCCCCCCCCCCCCAAACGTTTTTTGCTCATTATGCCACTGTGGAATATGAGTTCGTATTTGACCTTTCTTAGTTCCTTTCCTAAATATTATCGATGCCCTGGCATTGCAAGTATTGTTGCTCTGTTGACTTTCATCTGGTGTGACGGGCGGTTTTGGTGGTGGTGTGGAAAAGATTAGGACACCCCACCCAACCGGACAACCAGACTGATTCTTGGCTATTCGGTGTAATGAGATATTTTGTTGAGTCTATTGTCGGTCTGATGTCAGTCTCGTTGGTGCAACTGGAGTATGAGTTCGTATTTGACCTTTCTTAGTTCCTTTCCTAAATATTATCGATGCCCTAGCTTTGCAAGTATTGTTGTTCTGTTGACTTTCATCTGGTGTGACAACATTCCGGCCTTAGGGACACTTCTTTGTATTAAACGAGCCAATTCCGGCTCTCCTTCAGAGAAGTGGAAATTTTAAAGCTGTGGCTCTAAGCGGGCCGATGTAAATAAAGGCATGATAGGGGTGGGGGGGGGGGGAGGCTGGAATAGTTGGAACTTTGATTTTTTTTGTTTTTGTTGTGTGTATAGCGAACTTCGTTCGTTCGTGTCTCCTTAGATCAAGAATAATGTATCTAGATCTTCGGAGTAATTGCTACAACCGGCCGTGTCAGACACGTTGCCCCGGGGTGCGAGATAGGACTCTTGTAGCGTGCCCCCATTTAAAACAATTATACAATAACAATTAACATTACATTTAAATTAAAAAAATGAAATTAGATCAAATAAAACCATGATTCCACCTGTATATACACATACATAATCAGAGTATAATTTACACTTTTTCTGTTAGAGACACATAATAAGGTTAGTACCCAACGAACCAAAGTATGCTACGGTCACAAATGTTCGTACGAACGATTCGTTCGTACGAATCTCCCTGTTCCTACGAATCTCCCTGTTCCTACGAATCTCAGAGTTCGTAGAGATTCGCAGATGGGGCATATATTCTTACGTGCTTCTTACGGAGTTCTTACGAACGCCGTTTAATTCGCAAGAACAACTCAAGACCTTCTTGAGAAACGAAGTGATTTTCGGTTATACAATGGCTCCAGAGTTCGTACGTTTTCGTAAGAACGCCTTGTGTTCTTCTTACGTCAGACGTACGCCAATCTTACGAGTTTTTGTTCTCGTAAGGTGGTCGTACGTTTAACTCACGGCATTTACAAGTCATTCGTAAGAAGAGCTTAATAATTTTGTTTTCTATTTGGTCGGGTTGCAAAAAAAGCGCTGCCGTATACTATCGAAAATTCTATGACTGTTGAAAGTTTGATATTACACGATGACAGTATTGCCAAGAAGACTACAACTGCAACTGCAACTCCATAAAGTGTTTCTTGAACTTGCCGTTAGCATATATGTTACTTCCTTTATTATAAAAGCATTTTCCACCGCCTCCTCCCGGTCGCTTCCGATATGGCCATCATTTCTTGATATCAGGCGCGCCGAAAGCAGTTTGGGATTTGGGTGGCTCCAGGGGGCTCACCTTCCAGGGGCAGTGGCGTAGTGAGCAAAATCGTTTGGAGGAGGGGGGGGGGCAGAAGGAAAATTTGCATCACCACCACTCCTAGGCTTACATGTTACATGCAGGCCCCACGGAACATTTTTCAAAGTGGAGTATTAACGATTAGGTTAGAGTGCAGCAAGCGTAGCGTAAATTGGCGTGGGGTCCGGGGGCTTTGAACCGGCGGGGGTCAAGGGACTAAGCCCCCGGAAGGTCATGGTTTTTAGGCATTAAATTGCGGTCAGATAAGCATATTTAGATACCTTATTTGTGTCACTGGCAGGTCACTAATTATCGGGGATTCCACGGAGCAGAGCCCACGAAAGCTCAGGGGTTATAGGTATTCAATTACGGTCAGATGAGCATCCAGGGGGCCCACCTTAGGGCCCTTGATGGGGTCCAGGGGGCAGAGCCCCTGGAAGCTCAAAGGATTTAGGTATTCAATTACGGTCAGATGAGCATCCAGGGGCTGTCTTAGGGCCCTTGGTGGGGTCCAGGGGGCAGAACCCCTGGAAGCTCAAAGCTTTTCGGCATCTAATTACGGTCAGATGAGCATATTTTGATATCTCATTTGTGACATTGGTAGGTCACACATTTTGTTCTCACTCTTTCTTTCCTTTCCTCTTTTTTTAAAAGGTGAGGGGGGCTCGAGCCACGAGCCCCGCCGTTCTGCAGGCCCTAACATGAAGGCTTCTAAATAAGCATATTTTTATGCCCAGCTGTTAATTTGGGAATTAGTAATTTTCAAACAAACGGATAAAAAGATCGGATTTACCAAAAAATTGAGAAAAAATACCGAAAATCATGTCATTTCGGCAACGTTTGTAAATCACTGGTATCGAATTAGAAATACCCCCCGCCCATTAGTACGCCAGTGTTCAGGGGCTCATGTCTTCTCACCACTATAATATTAAAAAAAAACACTTTCCCATCCTCTTACAATATTTCCACGATATATGCGCAAATCGCATATTATAAAAACATCCATTGATAAAATGTAGGAGCAAGCGGAATGTATACGAAATTTAATCCCTATTAACTTTCCTTTTCTTTGAATGGAATATAATTTAATTTAATTTAATTAAATTAAGTTTGGTTAAAAAATACAAACCATCTATACTCCTTTACTTTTTTTTTATAGGGGTGGGAGGGGGCGAATGCCCCCCTGCCCCTCCCCCCCCCCCACTTCCGGCGCCTCTGCTTGATATTGATGTTGCCACTCTCCTCCTCTTTCTCCTTCCTCCTCATCTCTTTCCTCTAACAGATTTCCCCTTTGGTCCCATATTTCTTCGACAGGAGATGCACCCTCGACGAACACTATGAACAGAGTGAGGCTTTATAACCGTTAAAACTCAAAATTTGCATAAATTGTGAACGTACACCTTACGAGCACCTTACGAACTTCTTACGAACGCAAGGAGTCATTCGTACGAAGACCACAGGAATCTCCGATCATAAGGCGTTCTTACGAACGCCGTAAGAGCCCTCTATGAACAACTTGAGGCGTTCTTACGGTCATCGTAATAATTTGAAGCTTCTAAAATTGTTCCTCGACCCTACGAAATGTACGAAGATCTTGCGTGGTTCTTACGATGTAATTACGGCGTTCGTACTGCCGCCTTACGAAGAGAGGGTTTCGTACGATGTTAAAAAAAATCTTGGACAAGACCATCGCCCAATCTGCGTTCTTACGAACGGTCTACGAACGGTCTACGAGCGCTTGTTTCGTACGGCCGCCTTAAGAAGATCTTACGAAATGGTCTGAAAATCGTTCGTACGGCGTTCGTAGCAGCCCGTAAGGGTATTTGTGACCAAGGCATAAGCATTAGTATGTCTGTTGAACCACAAATGAAGGCTTCATACTGACAAATACTGACAACATTATCTATTCATAATCATTAACGACCCACACAAAAACTGCCCCAGACATTTCCATTAAACAAATGCTCCATGTGCAGCTACCCAGTGCTCTCGTATATTACCATATAATATAATCATAACAACATTAGGCATAGTAAACCAGCTGAGATGAGATGTGATTTTGAGCAAATTAGTCTTTTCCCAGATAACAACAATCTCCTTATCAACATTTCCACAAGATGCTATTATATGTATAATACTCTCCTATACCACTAAACCTAAATGAACATGTTACCATGTGTAAGACGTGTATTCTTTAATACAACAATAATAATGCCATACTAAAATTATACATCGAACTAGAATACCGTCAACCTTGCGTAAGTCGACCTTTACAAGACTGAGTGAAATGTTTTGCTTAGGCAAACTTTGAACTGTGCATAAATCGTCGAAATACAAATGAAATTTTCTGTACGGTGCAAATTAGAGAGGACCTCGATACGTCACAGTGTTGCCAATTTGTGTTTCACTGATGACAACTTCAAAAATCAAATATTGCTCAGACTTTCACTAATTTGTTTCTGTCGTTTTGCTGCTCTTATTAATACCAGCTAACTATTAGGATAGACCTCCCTTTTAATACCAGTAATTGGATCTCTTTCCAAATTCACCTCGATTTTTCCTAAGTAAGCGCTGTCTCACATCATCAATGTCAATGTCTCCAAAAGAGTTGAATGGATAATTCATTTGTAACTGAAGGATCGATGAGGTACATGTAGGATTTATTAGTATACAGATGAAAGGGTGCAGGAAAGCTGGGTTGATGATGATGATGTTGATGATCGTCATGATGTTGATGATGATTACAGTCACATGCAGTGGATTGTTTAGTTTTTCTGGTTCTTTAATGCTTCAGTGTATGCTCCGTCAGCCATGACAAGCTGGAGGATCTTGGTATATACTTGACCTTTGCCCTCTCCGAGGATGGTGCTCACACGTTTAGTGCCTTCCTCAATGTTCTCATCTTCATCTTCATGCATTGCCTGTATTGACTTGTATGCTTTAAGGAATGTGTCGCAACCAAGCTCTTTCTCTAGCAATGTGCTAGAGATATAGCGATCTGCAAGTATAGTTTGCCCTATACTTGCCCTATGCTATACTATCCTATACAATATTTACAAACATCTGGAGTTTTTGGAGTTGGTTGGTTTTTATCTAACTGCTAAGAAAGCATGCGCATGCTTGTATAAAAGCAAACAGGGGACTGACGGCTTTAAGTCCTCTCTGAGGGACTTGGTAATGAGGATTCTTAGATTTGCGTGGACTGCTACGTGTGACGTCCTTTTAGGCTTAAAAGGATTATGTAGCAGTCCACGTTGTCGTCGTGCAAGTCTAAAAGTCCCTATTCTCTCCCATATCATTGGGCAAGTCCAAACTATCTTTCCCAAATACTGCCCTTTTCAAGAATTTGAGTGCACTTGATGATCGAATTAAGTTGCCTATACTGGAGCTTTGATAATATCAAATATCAAGTAAAATGATTTACATTTTTAAGACATTTTTAAAATTCTATGACAATGCTCCGTTCAATTCAATTCGATAATGGTTTTACTTGACAATGTTTTGCAGCCGAAGGCTAAATTGCGCATCTTCACAACAATATCTCAATATAATTTCACTTTTCCATACATTGCATTTTGGACAGCTAACTTAAAGGACAAAATACTTTGGAAATGTCCATCAACATCTCTAGTATTGGATATAAAGCCCAAGCTATTTCATTCATTAATGTGCCGTCCATATATATACTATCTTCATAATTCCATAATTCTTCGTTCAATTAAATTCAATAACGGTTTTATTTGACAATGATGTGCAGCTGAAGGCTGAAAGGTGCATATTCACCACAATACAATATCATTTCACATCACATAATACAATTAAAAAATGCACTTTGGACAGCCAGTGAGAAAATGCCTTGGATTAGCCCCCATAAATAACGATTGCTTTTATGAAATGATACCATCCGCCATATAAAAACCTTTCATTTGCATCAGGAAACTGGAATTGTGAATATTTCTCGGATTACAAGATACTCATCTTCCTCTTGATAACATTTTGAAAGAAAATTAGTGCTACATTTTAGTTTCTTGGAAATGCCATAAAACTAAAAAGAAGAAAGACAAAATATACATTTTTCGCATGTAAAAAATGAAAAAGGGTTGTTACATGGAGTAGTCATCTAAAGGGAGAAGAATTGGAATTGAAAACTTGTAACTATGATATAAGCCAGTTCACGGAGATGACATATGTAAACACAAGCAGACAAATAATTATATTGATAATGAATATTTATAATGCGCCATGTCTGTTAGAATTGACACTCCTGGCGCATTTGTGTGAAAATTGTATAATTATGGACATACGACTATCAAGTAATTCAAGAAAGCAAGAAAAATACACATAAGCTTAAGTTTATCTTATATCGTAACAAAGATTATTTGTCCCAAATAATGTCATTTTCGTAAGGTAACCAAATTTATTGCATACAATGTTAAAAGCTTCGTTACGAAATTATTCGCCAGTTATAAATAATGATATTGTATCTCAAAAGTCAGAATGCGAACTGCATATCCCGTTATAGTTAGGACAAACATAATGGCTTGCCCTACCAGAATTTATGACTATTGGAATACCAAACAAAAATCGCAACAGGTAAATTAAATAATTAATAACGAGACACTTCAAAAAGACGTATGCATTGAATTTTGATCATATTATCAAACATGGCTTTTTGTATTTAAATCAATCTTGCAACTACATCAGCCAGTTCGCGGATATGAGCAGACAAAGATTATTTGTGCCAAACGTAAGAAAACTGTGAAGATTATAGATAAGGGCCCATGATTATTATGTAATCATTATTTGTTATACAATAGGTCATGCATCCAATGGTGTCTAGACTGTGGAAGCCCTTTTTACAAAAGGGAGTGGGAAGAGAGATATTTACGAAGTACCTCAATCAATAGACCTGCATGTGGCGTGATTTTAAACGTGTTGTTAGGTAAGACAAGCAATAATGTTTGTCCTACCTAGCAACAATTAATGTATGCAACTCGCATTCTGAATATTGAAATACAATTATTCGTAACAGATGGCTGAAATGATGTGTAACGAGGCACTTAAAAAAGATGTGCATAAAAGTTGATTACATTAAGAAAACGTATTTAAATCTGTAGAAAGTCTATTTACCCGTCAAAATGCGTTTCCATAGCTGTCTCTGATCGTCAGATGCAAACTGCAGTAGGTACCAGCCTACAGATATCGTGATCACTGCCACTGTAAAGAGCTTCAATCTGAGGAAAAAAGTTCCTTTCATGGTGGTTGTGTTGTTGTTGCGATGGTGGTGGTGGTAACACTAGTTGGAATGTCCGACAGGCAACGGGGTCCAACTAATTATCACAGATTACGAAAACCGTACGCGCCGCACCTTATACGATGAGGACTGGGCATGCATGGAGTTCGAACGAGAGAAATAGGCCGAAGCCAAAAACACTGTTGCTTATACAAACCACCTAGCTGGTGTCAGTTTTGTGCACCGTATTAGTGTCAGGGGACTTACGCACTACACGCATGTTGTTTCGTGCCCCCGAATCAAGCACAAATCCATTGAATTGCCATTCATAGGGGTTTAACGAATCAATATTTCTTCATGAAAAAAAAAAATCGAGTGATCCCTGACGTGCTCCCTTGGCATGATCGGGGATGAAAATAAAGTGAAAAGTCACAAGACACCTCATTTTTATTTTTTTATTTTCTTTCACTACTTCGATTTTCGAAATATAACATTCGCACAATAATCAAAGTATAATCAAAGAATGACATTAATACGTTTACCGGTATGTACATAACATTTTACCGGCACAATCATGAACATAGTTTTAACGGAATTTGTATATATATTTTCAGTCTTATATGTATTTTAGATGTAATCATATGATTTTATAGCACTCTAAAATCCGTTGATATCAAATACTGTACAAGTGCGTTATGTAGCCCCTCCATCGCTGTAGGAGTGATTATTTCAAAATGTACAAAGTGGGACCTCTTCATGTTTTGAAGATCTGTGTATATTTGGGATCATTTGGGACATGCGTTAACTGTGAACTGGTCTATTAATGTTGCAATTGGCATTCTGGCTACTGAAAAGCAAATATCCGTAACAGGTGAATTAAATAATATGTAACATATCACTTAATTTTGTGCATTGAATTTGATTACATTACGAAAAGTGTATATTGCTTAAAACGTTATTCCGCCAAAGATGATATAGGTTAATGGGAAATCTAAATAATTGCCTTTTTCCCTCCACCCCACCCCAACAATTATGAAATCCCGGTTCCTCCACTATTATTATTATTTATTAACCATCAGTTCCATGAAACCTGCAGTATGTGCTGTTATATTCCATTTTATTTTCGCTTAATGTGTTGTTTGCAAGCTTGAATAATATTTGTGTCTTGTGTAACACAAAAAGAAGAAAAAACGTGCCTTTTGCTGCAGTTCCTATTTGCTGTAGGCCTATTATGTAAGTGTTTATCTTTAGGCTTAAAGCCCCACTGCCCTAGTTATAGCTACTTGTGTCCTCTATACGTCACCTGTATAGCAAACAATGCCTTAGCGGTGACATTTGGTCCCGCATGATCCTCTTTTTCTTATGTTTATTGAGAGCTGACTTGATGAGATAACCACCTGTTAGTGACCTTGCAGGGAGGTCTAATCCCTCCTGGCCAAACTAGTGCAGATAGGATTTAAACGCATTGAACACGTTGAGTGAGATTTCGTCGAATTGCAACGTTTACAAAAGGAGTCTGTTTGGAGAGCAGTCTGAGCAAACTCTTGGATTTGATGTTGAAATACATTATGGGTTTGGTCCCGCGATAATCATTACTACAGCAGTTGTATTACCTCACATTGAATTTGTATACTGTTGCCCATAAGGTTATAATAAATTTTCTTTACATCTTTTCATGAAATGGTTGTGACAATATGGTTTAGTCTTAATAGAAAAAGTTTATATCTTCTCAGAACTAGTGATCGAGATAGATCAATACATTTCTAAGAAGATGTAAACTTTATCTATAAAAAAATATATTATTTTGTCACAACCATTACATGATAAAAGGAAAATGACAATATTATTCCAACATCATGGGCAACAGTGTACAGTAGTTGCAAATTCCCTTAACATGAATGTGTAATTTGGGGGGATATTCGCGATCATCAAAGTCCGCGGATTTGGAAATAAAAGGTGAATGCATGGTTTTTGGTTTTGAATTTGAAAAAATGATTATGTTGTTTGATAAAGCAAGACATTTTCCAAAAGGTGTCTTCTTTTCCTTATTGTACAAACATGTCAAAGCTTACAAAGTTTACGAAAGGGGAAGTTTTTTCGGTAAACCAAAAGGGGGGTCATATTGGGTGAAAATGTATCCTCTATTTATGGTAAATAGGGGGTGATTTTCGACTCCACTGGGAATGATGTCATTTGTACACATCCTTCAATAAGGAGTGCCATCTCCCTTGGGTCACTACTGAAATATATAATGGTAGCCTATTATTATATGTCCTCTAAAAATAATCGACCCTCCTGATTCAGACACTATTGACAAATTGGAATTCGTTTTATTTTGTGCGTTGGAACAAATGGGAACATTGTTCGCCACTACATCACAGAGACATTTTTACCGATTTAGCCAATTTGAATAGCCCATACCTACAGTGATTACAAATTAAAAATTCATAACCTTTTCATTTATGTCCGATTTCATTCCAACTTTCACCGGTCTACTTCTCTGAAATTGTTCTGCTTTCCTCTATATAGCGGAGCTTGCTTTCAAAGTTGGATTTCCTTTTTACCTGCACCAATTGCATTCCCCGGTTGCATTGTCAATTTCACTTTGATTTTCAGTCCGTTTTCTCCTCTGTGTATCATAATTATAGACTAGACTATAATAAACAATCCGTGTCTCACTCTTTATCAACCACTTTTCGAGATACTCGTTGATATTTGTTTCCTTCTGAATTCGAAGATTTAGTAGTGTTTAGCATGGTTTCGAACTTTAGATCATCAATATTCTGTAACTAAACGAGCCAGAAATCAAGTCATCAAGAAAAGGTTTTCTCATTTTCATTGCATGATGTTAAAGCATATCATCTCTCTACATGTATTACAACATGTAACTTAATTAGCACCTGGTTTTTGCATATTTTTCACAAAATTTCAAAAATTACGCAGTTACACTCAATGACAAAAAATAACGCAATTATTTTTATTACCTCGGTTTTATTCTAGGTTCCAAATTTACAATTTACAGGTTATAATTACATATTTAGTTTCCATCTTGTCCATAGAGACTCTCAAAAGGTGTGGGATCGAGCCCATGCACGCACTACAACAATGTTCTTCGACAAGACACATATCTACAGTTTCCACTCTTGATCCAGGTGAAGTAAGGCCATTAAAAAAAAAATACATGTTTAGCGTCCCTGCCCGCTTCCTTTTTGGGGGCCGCCTCCTATTTTTTTTTTTTTTTTTTTGAATTTTTTTTTGAATTTTTTTTTTTTTTTTTGAAAGAAAAAAACATGAAAAACACTGCTAAAATGGCTCTATTTCTGATTTAAAAAAATAAAAATTGTCGGCGGCCATCTTGAAAAAAAATAGCCCCGACTGTCAGGGAAAATGTACCGAGCGGCCATTTTGAGCGGCCATTTTGAAATAAAAAATAAAAGATAAAAAGGGCCCCCTCCTTCCTATTTTTCGAAAAAACAGGACGCTAAACATGTTTTTTTTTTTATTTGGCCTAAGTGATCACCTGGTAGGATTCATTCGCCGAAAAGCACTGTCCGCTGGTATAGCGGTTACCGGAATCGTTATACTTTCCAAAGCGCTTTCAAAATTAAGATCAAACTCGAAGTACAGTTTATTTTCATCCATATTTTCATTTTAGTAAAATTATATAATGTAATATATATATAACCATGCACATAAACAATTTTGAAGAGCATAATGGTAATACAAAGATTATTTGATGGAAGCACATTTTGGGAGCCACAATTAGACCGTTTTTATTATGTGACATGAGTAAGGCCTTTTATCTTAAAACAAAAATTATTTCATAATCATTAGAAAGAACAATCTGAATTTCCATCGTTCCGAGATTGACTTATGGAGTTATCCAGCATTAGTTTTAGAGTGGCTGCTGTACGGAGTTTCCTCGGCACCTTGTACTGGTTTGCAGAAGTCGTGCTGTTATCAAGGATCAAATCATGCAGACGATCAAATGTGCCGGGTTTCACGATGTGCACAACAGGAGGGGCTATGCATCCCTTCTCACGGAACGAGTTGTATGTGAAGGAATGATGACAGAGTTCCTCGTCAACCTGTCGATAAAAAGGTTCAGTCAATAAAACTTGAAATCCATTCTAGATATGATGGCATCCTGTTCCTGAACAAACCTTGCAGACATTTTCCCACCATGGGCAGGATATGACTGTCTGTTTATTGAATGGACCAACAAACACATTTCGGGTGTCTAAATGGGAGATGTGACTACAAAATCGAAAATCCCATTTTTGTTCCCAGCTACTGAGGTTTGGATAATGAGAGCCCTCCAATACCCCAGTCTCACCGACGAGACCGACATCAGATCACACCGACGACGGACCGAAAAAAAAAGAATTACATTACCCCGCTTGGCAGAGAAGACGGTTTAAGGTCGATTCGATCGGTTGTGAGACTGAAGTGCCACATTTTGTACCTTTCCCTTTGAAAATGATAGTTCTTTGTTATTTATTTACCGGAAACCCATTAAAATAATTCTCGTTGTTTTAATTTTTTCATTATATTGGACGTCTTCATGAAATAAAGTACTTGATAATTGTAAACTAAGTTGCCTTGAGCTTAAATACTTTCTTTAACCTGGTTTTCAATGAATTTACAATTCTCTATTAGTTTTGCTCATGATATTTTTTCTTTTATTTGAATGAAGAATTGGGGATAAGAACAATTTTGCTTACTTTATTGAGAGGGATATCAGCCAAAGAATCTTCATCTGGTGTTGGATCTAACTCCAGGAAGACGATGTAATATGGGTGAAGGTCCTGGCTAGGTTTCACTGTACAAGAGCCAAAGGGAAAAATAGGTTTGAAAAACGATTCAACAATCTTACATTTCATTGAAAGTCATTCAATTGTGTATAATTTTGGCTCAGAAAACAAGAAAAATATCACAGAAAATTTAAAGAAACTTGATCAACGCCTAGCGAAGGATCAATGTTTGAATTTTCAATAACAACGAAAAGAATTTTACTCGTAACGCAGTATAAATAAATTGGGAATCACAAATAGAGGAAGTGTTTTTAATAAAGGAATTCCGTTTAATAACATTGTTAAAGATAAACTCCAGTTCTGGTAAAAAAAAAGAAAATTAATTCTCACAGAATCAAACGAAACTTAACTGAATGTTCCAGATTACAAATAAATGACATGTGCCAAACAATTTTGGAAGAAAATGTATACTGGCTGAGTAATGAGCATAGAATGACAAGGAAATCAAGGTAGTACTAGCCCCGACACCGTGAATGTAGTCCCATATATAGCTTTCTGTGTACAGTGCTTGTTACTTTACCAAGACTCGGCCAAATTTATTATGATTTTGATGACTCCAGAACCTTGCAGTGCACACCAATACTTACATGCTACGTCAGTGGCGAACGCAGGATTTTTTCAAGGGGGGGGGGGGGGTTAAAATCGGGCCCAAAATTTCGCAACGACTCAGCCAGCCGCTGAATAAGCGGGGGGGGGGGGGGGGGGGAGGGGGTAAGAGGACACTTTTTTTTTTAGGTCTCGAAATTTGACAATTTGACATTTTGTTCCGTTGGGGGGGGGGTGACCTTTTTTAGGTCAGCCATTGGAATATTTTTTTTTTTTTTTTTTTTTAATTCAAAAGGGGGAGGGGGGTTTGCCAAAAAACATACACATAAAAAAAACTCAAGGGGGAGGGGTTTAACCCCCCCCCCCCCCCTGCGTACGCGCCTGTACTACATGATCAACTGTTTCTGATCCATTCCACACCTTTTCTTTCACAATGCAACCGCATTACCAGAACTCACCTTTATCTTTAACATTTTTTTTAAATATTTTTTTTTGGTTTTAGTTGATTTGTTTTGGATTTCATACTTTCGCCGTAATTCAGCGCAATTTCACATGTACTTTACAACATTCTCATTCATAAGCTTTAGTTCTCAGCTATACTGGAGTTGTATTTCTTACCAAGTTGTTCGAGTAGTGTACTCTCTGCCACAGCGTAAGATCTTAGCGTCACATTGGGATAGTGACCCACTGCAGCTCCTATGGCGTCTTGTACTGTACTTTGGTCAACCTTCTCGTTACGGACATTCAGGATTTGACCAGATCTGAAAGCAATTTCAATATTCGAAACATATTTATTTCCCTCTTATACATGTATCAAATAAATAGAAATACAACGTTACATTAACAGTAACTTATTGCGCGTGAATATCAAGGGTATTCTACATTTGATATACCAGGGGCGAAGAAGGAGGCAATCATTTCCTAAAAATTCGTTGGACGAGGCTTGTAACGGGGTCGCAAGACAATAACGACATAATTACATAATAATATAATCACAAATGACTTTTTAATTACCTGTACATGAATTCCACCACAGGGGTAGTGCTATGGTATCGTCTAACCCTGATGACGTCACCATATCGAAATCTATAGAAACCAGACATCTGGGTGACGACGATCTCGTAGACGCCTCCGACTTGGAGCTCGTCGATGAAGAGTGTCTCCGGCTGATCTTCGTTTCTATGAAGAAGAAAAAAGGGATCTGTTGGGCCAGTTGTTGGATCACATACAAATTGTAAGAGCATTCCAACTTTACTGAATCTATTAAGCAAAGATTCTAATCAGCTCCTGTTCAACTAAAATGATCCAAGAGTTTGATAATTTTATTTCAAACAGATGCCTGTATTTGTACAGAACGCATATCACTCAAAAGTTGTTGGTTTAAGTTTTCTGGAACCTATATTTGATTGATTTTTTATTGGTTCGTTACTCAAAAGCTTTACTCAAGAGCTTTGTCACAGATGATTGAGTTGAATAAACTACTGTAGAAAACAAATGGTATGTCTATATTTTAACTTTCGGAGTGACGAATCTTCGTTCATGTTTTTAAATATCCCGGCAGTTATTCTGTTTTCGATCAAACTATGTGCATATGAAGAACAAAAAAATATTCTCATAGGTCATCGATCATGTTGAAGATTACTATGTTATACCTCAGTCATCCCGCAAAAGATACTCAAAACCAATCCATAACTGGGCCATTTCGTGATTAATTTAATTTTTTGACAGTGTATTGACGGTCTGGTGTCGCTAAATTATGTCAATGTGTGACTTGGGTATAACTACTATAAGCGTTTCATCATTACTAACATGTGAGCTTCTGGAATGAACTCCATGACAGAGAGAGATGGCAAGAGAACGTATTCATCCTTCCCATGATGCCTTGGCCAGATGTCAACACCGATCACCCCCTCAGTCGCAGCAAATAGAAAACCAAAGAGTGGTAAACCTGATGGCAAAGAACAGAAAAGAACGAAAAATAAGCCAGTTTGTAGATAAAGGTCATTATTTGTGTACAAAATTATAAAACCAACGGAGACAAATACTGAAAACGTGCTCATGAAATTTATGAAATCTTTATTCATTTATGCACCAACGGTCCACTTTATGATATACAGGTGGAAGTATACTTCTCAAGCTGATAAACAAAAGGAATTCATGAAGCCCTACCCCCCCCCCCCCCCCCGTCACTTTGGCAGTGTTTACTCTAAAATTCTCAAAGTGGAAATTCTCAAATATTAAAAGACCTGTGGATATTTGACGTCATTTGTACATTGTGCTAACTATGAACTGTTCTTTTAGCGGAGGTGTCGTCATATTACACTGGTTCCTTCACTTGTGTTTCAATCCAAGGGTTGAGGGTTCTAATTCCAGTCCGGCACTAAATAAATGTTCTTTGGCAAGATATTAAAAAATGTCAAAAGGCCGCGAGAACGACAAGTCGGTCTCGCGGCCTTCTGATAACTTTTCTGAAGGTCCACTGGACCGCGACCTGGGGGACATTTCGATTTGCACGTCGACATACTTGTGGACTGCTATACGTGCAAATTGAAAAGTTCCTATTGTCGGTGTCGTGGGTTGTCAGTCTGGTGAGTTGTCGGTCTCGTGAACCGTCGACATCGTAGGGTGTAGCCTATGATACCTTTCGATTACTAATTACACATTTGCACCTTTAACATATGAATTCAGCAGCTCATCTTTAAGGCCGGTGGAATCAATCGCTTGTACGTGTTTCATGTAAGGCCAAACTCTTTTCATGATGCCTTCGAAACCCTTCTCGAACTCTCTCTTCAGCTCTGCCGCTCTCTCCGGATCGCCACCACCCATCTCCCTGACGAGGACTTGATGAATCTCTGGAGGAACATTCGTAGTCGTAACCGTCCCGAGCTCGATGTCCCGGATGATGTCGGGCCAGCGTTGCTCGACCATCCGCATAGCCAACATCAGGTTTGAGGTAAAGTTACAGGACATGTTGCGGAGATTCCGATCCCGAAACCCGAAGAGAAGGTGTACATATACAGAGTCCTGAGGATCCTTGATTCGGAAACCCTCTGCTGGGGTAGAGTACAGGACTAAAAGACGTCTATTCGATGCGTTTTTCATGGATGCAGGACCCATAAGAATACCCGCCTCCGAATACCTGATTTTCGGCGCCGTATAGATTGTCATTTCTCGCTGGAGGAAGCCTACACCGAATTCCTTCAGACGAAGATCTATGGCTAGACCCACAATTTCGTGATACATTTTTCTGAAGGATTTGCCGAAAGGCATCATCTTGGACTTCCCAGTGGTGCCTGAAGTAAGAGCAAACCTCTCAACGCGTTCAGCCGTTAGAACACCCTCCTCACCTTTCGCCATACGATCTACGTATGGCCTGTAACGTCCGTAAGTCGTCAAAGGATGCTTCTTCCTAAGGTCCGCCATTGATGTGACAGAACTCAGTCCAAAATCCTGTGCGTAGTCTGTTTGGCCATTGGCCTTGATGATAGCTATCAAGTAGTCTTCTTGAGACTTTCGAGCATTCTTCCATGATTCTGTGAACCTCCTGACCTTTCCATGGCGAGTGTAGACCAACAGTAACATGAGGATGACCTGTGTGTAGGCTGAGGGGATACAATGGCCGTAGGATATCGGTAGGGTAGTCATCCATGACGTCAGAATAGCCACAAAGACGCATGCGACTCCGAGGATTCCTACAAAAAGGAAAACAAAGAGGAATAATATGAAAAATATAAAATACTTTCATTCTGTAAAGGATTTAAATGGGATCTCCAGCCTGTAACATGCCACTAATCATACTAATGTCGTGAAACTTTGGGGTGCTTTCTTTTCAATTGATAATTAAATCATAGATTTTTAAGTATAATTCATTTAGGTCTGTCCTTCCCTTAGATAATTCTCAATTGATTATTTTTATATTTGTCGACTGTAGCCTTAAACAACAGAAGATGCGACAATCACAAATCTGGAGCAAGTTCCTGTATTGACTATATAGGTAAGAGGAGGAAAAAATCGGGAAAACACACGCAGGCCTAATAAAATGCTTACAAAAGACTTGTAAATGGTTCACAAGACCAAATATCGGAAGTAAAAGGTCTTGGTCTCCTATATGAGTATATAGTTTGAAATAGCCAAACTACGTTTTCATCATGACACGATTTCATTCACGGCCTATACCCATTATACACAGTGCGTCATGTCGCAGACTTTGACGGGCCACATGAGAGTGACATCGAGAGAAAAAAAATGTCTTCAAAATTAACATTGCAAACATTATTTTGAATCACTGGCGAATGAGCTAATAGCCTTCATAGGTCTGTGTATCGTATAAATATATTAATGGAGATAGGCGTACGGAATTTTTTTCCAAGGCTATGTTGATTCTTCCTGCTTAAATGTCAAATGTATATGTTTACACAGTCAAGTAAGTTTTATTCAATTGTGTTTCTCAGGGCTGGTTACGTAATAATTCTCCTTCATGACGTAATCCATTTCATGCATTGCACTGCTACTTTCAGCATTGTAGTCTGGATCCTTGATTGTACCTGTGTCAGTGAAGCAGTCAATAAATGGGAAAGTTTTCTTATGAATGTTGTTAATCGCCATATGCCTATCAGAAGCAAGAAAATGAGGGATAAGAAGTCCCCATGGATGAATTCAGATATTTTTTAATTGATCAGAGAAAGGAATAAATTAAAACAAAAAAGCTTGGAAAAATAAAGATGAGAAAAAGATGAAAGAATACAGAAAATTAAGAAACAAAGTTACTTTTGAAATTAAGAAAAGAAAGAAGAAATATTACTCTGAACAATTATTACAATTTATTTAAAGTAAATGCTGGTAGCACCTGAAAGGTGTTAAAATCATTATTACCTTGTAATAATAGTTTTAAAAAATATATTTCAAACCGATAAAGAAGAATTGTTTGAACAAATTGAAAATTTTAATGAGTACTTTGCGAACGTTGAAAAACTTTAAGCATCTGCAATTCCAAGCACACATAGATCTGTTTTTTATCGAGAGTGTCATAGTGTATTTGCATTTCATTTTGGAGTAATATCAGAAGAAAATGTTTTGAAAGAAGTTAAACTATTGAAAAATAAATCTTCGTGAGGAATCTCTGTACAGCTATTGAAATTGTCGGCTCCTGTTATAATTCCATCTTTAACATATTTGTTTAATAAATCACTGCTAGATTGTGTTTATCCTAAACAATTTAAAACTGCTAAAGTGATACCATTATTTAAGTCAGGAAACAAAGATGATCCTTTTAATTTTAGACCCATATCCATTTTACCATCCGTCTCAAAAATTCTTGAAAGACTAATATGCAATCAACTATGAAAGAAAAGAAAGAAAGAAATTGTATATGAAAGAAAACAATATACTTTGCGCCGAGCAATCATGTTTCAGGCAAAAGCATTCGACTGTAACATCTTTATTGAAAGTCACCGATGATTGGTTGCAAGCATTGGATGGAGGCCTTTATACTGGTGCTATGTTTTTTGATCTGAAAAAGGCGTTTGATACTGTGGACGTTCAAATACTTGTAAAAAAAAAACTTTCCAGCATTGGTGTTTCGAGGGACACATTACCTTGGTTCGAAAGTTACTTGTATAACCGTAAGATGTGTACCTGTATTGATTCTGCTACATCAAACATATTTTAGATATAGATTATGGAGTTTCTCAAGGGTCCATACCCTATTTTATTTACTATTTATATAAATGATCTGGTGAAACAAGTAAACAAAATTGTAAATTGCATCTATATGCAGATGATACTGTGCCATATTTTTCTCATAAAAGTGATGATATTGTTGAAAAAAATATTAATTTCGATCTACGTAAAATACATAGCTGGCTATGCTGTAATAAACTCAGTCTTAACGTTGACAAAACCCTTTGTATGATATTTGGAACTTTTACTATGTACATGCATTTCTTTGTATTTTTTGTTTTAATATCGTAATATGGAAAATAAATACCAAAACCAATACCACGGAATACAGATGGGTGGCATGCGTATTAACAACATCGGAACTGCAAATGACATCACCCTCATGAAACTCGTATTTGAAAATCTCAAAATACGGAAAATATGCTCATCTGACCTTAACATTTATTAGGGGGTTCGTCCCTCCCCCCCCCCCCCGCCCGCCCTCCCCATAATCTGAAATGACATGATTTTTCCTCACTTCCTCACTTTTATGCACCATTTTTAGGCTTTATAGATAAACAATGACAATGAAGTCCATACATTGTACATAATTATGCTAATTATGCTGTTTAAGACAATTGCATTACTTGGAATCAAAAACTGGTGTCATAAATGAATTCCTCGTCATAGAAAACCCTTGAAAAGTCGTATTATCCATGTTTTCAGGCTTCCTGGATTGAGATTAGCAACATTATTACATATTGCACAATTATGCTAATTATATGATTATGCTAATATGGCTATTAAAAAAGTTGCTCAAGGTTGCCAAGCTGGCAACCAAGCTGAATTTACTTCAATACCCATCTAGAACACAAATCAACAAAAAAACCTTGTACTTATCAACTTTTCCAGGTCATGTACATGGCATATGGTACCGTCTACTGGACTAGACGGCGGTGTGCCGCTGAAGCATCAAAACCACTTCTCATTTTTAAGGGTCATTCGGGGGATTTTTCCCGAAATAAAGCCCATTTTCCACAATTTTCGGATGTTTTGGCAAACACCCCCAAAACACCCGAAAATCTTGAAAAAACGGACCCATTTTAAATGGTATTTTTTGTTTAAAATGGGGCCCATGTTTAGGTAATTTTTGTGAAAAAGTTACCCATTAGAGCGACACCCCCCCCCGTATGTCTTAATATGTGAGTACCCCCCCCCCCCCCGGGCTTTTCTTTTTTCTTCTTCCTGTAAATCTTTAAAAGTTTATTTCTCATCCACTTTGGATGTGTTTTGCATCCAATCATGATTATATAGACTGTTTTAGATATAGAATAACATTCATAATTATTACAAAGTTTGTTCCTTTCCTCCCAATTGAATACTCTCTCTCTCTCTCTCTCTCTCTCTCTTTCTCTCTCTCTTTTTTTATATGTCTCTCTCTCCCCCTCTTTCTCTCTCTCTCTCTCTCTCTCTCTCGCGTTAATTAGTTGTCACTTCCTCTCTCTTTCGGCAGTTCTAATATACCCAATAATTTAGAAGAGCAAGAAACAGTAACTGCAATATCAAACCAAAAACATATCACGAATCAAACTGAAATAATTGAAAATACATGGATAGCAAAAGAATCATCTCCAAGCTTTTTAATTTTCAGTTGCGCTGTTTTGTCTCACCTGACATGATGGGTTGCCATAGCGATCCTTCTACGTTCACAGCAAACTGTAGTAAGTACATTCCTACAGAAATTGATGTCAGAGCTACCAATGCTAGCTTCGCTTTGATGACAGTTGTTCCTGCCATGTTGACTATGAATGGAGATCGATGTACCGTCTCACTCCCAAAAGGGTATGAATGAATTCCCTGTGGCTAGCCCTTATTATACTAAAGCAAAATATCTCACGAATACAGCGGAGATACAATCTTCATGCAAATACATGTGTTTGAGCTGACGTTCTTTTCTATCTTTCTTTTGGCTTCAAGCTTGTCATGTTTGCAGAGCCGTTCAGTGTGTGTAAGGAGTTGTAAGTAAGAATATTGATCCCTTTTGGCTGCAGCTCGAGCTTGTCGACAAACCTCCTTTGTGAATTCGGGCCAATATGTTGTAAAAGGTTGTACGGTTTCAATGTGTTCAGGGCACCTCAACCAATCCCTGCAGTCTGCACAACTTTGGTATTCTACACTCAAAAAAAAAAAGTGCTAAATTTAGCACTTAAAGATTCAATTTTAGCACTTTTTAGGAGCTCGCATAGTGACTGCACTCGAAGTGCTGAGTTAGCACTTGCACCCGGGCTACTTTGCTAGCACCCAAAGGAGCTGACTGTTGTGCTAAATTTAGCACTTAAAGATTCAATTTTAGCACTTTTTAGGAGCTCGCATAGTGACTGCACTCGAAGTGCTGAGTTAGCACTTGCACCCGGGCTACTTTGCTAGCACCCAAAGGAGCTGACTGTTGTGCACTTAAAGTGCCAAGTTTTGCTCTCTTTTGGGTGCTAGCAGAATAGCCCTTGTGCAAGTGCTAACTCATGCGTTGTTTGACATGCCCCATCTACATTTGGTATGTGGTCAAGGTGGATGTCCTTCGTCATTTATCACTTTCAACTCTTACAGGAAACATTTATTAAACCAACTTCCACAAGAAGAACCTGAACCTGAAGTTGTACAGGGTATGGAGGGTCTAGTTCAGGCCTTCTCAACTGGCGGCGCGCGCGCCACTCGTGGCGCTTGCGGTCAGTCAGAGTGGCGCGCGGCTGTTCCAAAAAAATAATTAAAAAAAATAATAAAAAAAAATAAAATTCAAGAAAGAAAAAATAAAAAAAAGAATATTTGAAAATAAAAAAACTAAAAAGTTGAGCCCAAAATGTTAGCAAGCCATTTTGTTTGTTTTATTTTACTTCATTTTGACATTTTCCGTGTTTATTGCACCAAAATAACTACATATAAATTAACTTCCAGTGTAGATTTTAGCCAGGAATTGTATTCATTAATTCACATCAATATGAAATTATGATTGATGTTTTATGGAACAAAAAGGTGTTAAAATTGCGACATCTGGGCCTTAAAAAAGCCCTAAAATCCACTAGCTTCCGGGGGCTTCGCCCCTGGACCGCACCCGCTATCGGCTCGGTCGCTACGCTCCCTCGAAACACAGTCATCAAACATACAGGTTGGCACTTCAACCTCAATAAATTTTTGTTTTGGCGCTTCTAAGAAACTAGTTGAGAAGGCCTGGTCTAGTTGATGCTGATTTGGGTGTTGCTGTTGGTGAAGTGCATAATCCTGCAGCAGATGATGCATTTGATGATGATGATGATAGGATAGGCCTACTACAAGAACAAGATGGAGCAATGCATAATGACAGTACAAGACACTATGAATATGACAGACAATGAAAGCGGACAAAATATACAGTTCCTTAGGTAGACAAAGGAACATCCCTTCACTGCTATTATGTAAAAATGTGTAGAACAGGTGTCACATGCATATTCACCTGTTCTACACATTTTACATAATATCAGTCAAGGGATGTTCCTTTGTCTACCTGAGGAACTGTATATTTTGTCCGCTTTCATTGTCTGTCATGTTCATAGTGAGACCAGCTGCATTTTTCATTGGTTCTCTTTTATCAAACACCAACATGACCCATGCTATGACAAACAGAGTGTTATCTGCTGCAACAGCTTTGAATACTGATGTTGTTGACAGTTTAAGGAGCAAAGTTATTCAGACTTTTGAGGCCTTGGGTATTGACCTGGAGAATGAAGAATGTAAGAATCTCTTAGCTGAATTTGATTCAAAAACAAATATTCACAAGGTAACAGCTATTATACTAACCGACCAATCAGATCAGGTTATGCAGTCAGCACTCGATGTTAAGTGCTGCATATTGTTATAGCACTCGTTTTCTGCACTCAAATATTCAGCACGTTTCGGTTTCCTTGTTAAAGTTAACCCGTCAAGTGCTGATTTTGGCACTTCAAGTGCAGAATCTCACTCAGCACCCAACATTTAGCACCTCAGTTTTGTGCGTGTATATGGAGTAAAGACGGCGGCGCCATGTATAACTAATGTTAAACGATTTTGAGGATCATTTTTTTAACAGAACCTCATTTTACCATAATAATGTAATAGTTAATACGTCATATGAAAGAGAATTACATTTCCTACAATAATATATCACATTCGATAGGTTTGGGGATACCTATTTCTCCGTATTGAAAAATAGATATGATGACTACTGACTTGGAGCTTTCTGGAAAACTGCCCATCACGTAAATGATAAATAAAATATTCCAATTCCAAGTTCATTACTTTTCTAACATAACAGTTATAGCGCTTTGAAGTTGACACTTTGATATGAGCTCAACTTGCAATTTTGGTTGCGAAGGGCTGTCTTCTCCTTTTCAGCGGTAACATAGCGAGATGAAAAATATACTATATCGCGAGTAGATGACTATCGATCAAGCAGATGACTGTTTTGATAGAAAGTACGATGTCAGAGGAAGCAATTAATAATAATGATTTTAATGATATCTCTTCCTTAGCTCTAGTATCAAATGTGTGCTCAGAAACCAAATTAGGCTATCAGTCGAATAATACATAAAATAAGACATGGTTTGCAGTCTGAAAAATGTACGTAGTGCAAGGTATGGTTCGGGACTTTCCCCCTTCACCCTCCTTTGAAATGTAACACCCCCCCCCCTTTCTCCTCTATATCCTTTTCTCTATTTTGCGTTTGTGCGACCTCTTTTGGTGTCCTTTTCAATTGTATCTGCCCCTGTAGCTGTACCCATATAAATGCCACTGTGTAGTGTGTAGAGAGATAGGAATCTATACATTGGAGTAATCACATCGCGTAATAAACACCTTTTACTGGACTCATGCTACTCCCCGGAGGGAGAGGGGGGGGGGGGGGGTGCTATCCTATTACGGTATGCGCCGCTCCGATGGGTTACTTTTTTGCAAAAAATCCTTGGTAAACATGGGATATGATTTTGTGCTGCAATATCCCTAAAAGTGACCCCACTTTTCAGATCTTGGCCTGTATTGGGTTACTTATTTCTTCAGGATAATATCTCAATCATAATCTCGCTACGGTGAAAATTCCAGATGCCAAATTCCTCAAAACTAATTGAAATCATTTCGCTTTTTTATTCAAAGTCCTCGTCGATGGTCGCACAGATTAAAAGAAATTAAAGGAAAAACAAACAGCTGAAACTAGGAAAGCTGTTGCTAAGTAAAGTGTATTAAGGTATGTGAAAGTGTAAATCATTCATGAAAATGAAATACGGCAAAAGCTTAAATATGGGTTGCGTTTTTAATGGAAGTCCCTAATAATGGGTACCATTTTCTGCCAAAATGACCACTAAAAATGGGTATATGGGTTTAGACGCTCAAACCACACAACCCCGTCCAAACCAGATCTGAGTACCCACCCCCCCCCCCCCCGGTACGTGTTACTGTATTTTAACCGATGACGTAAAATGGTTTCTTGTAGAAAGCAATGCTTGTAAAATAAATTCAATTTGGATCAAAGTTATAAGGGGGAGTGGAGGGAAATAAGATTGAAGTAGTAAATCGGTTTGAGTACTTGGGCTCAATTATCACTAACAAAGGAGAGAGCACCGCAGAGATAAGAAGAAGGATGGCAATGACAAGATCAACAGTACAGAATAATATTATGTCCCACATCTGAGAGAGCCGAGGCCTATCTCTCAGTCTGAAGGTTCGTCTGCTTCAAGCAACTTCTTTCTCTATTGCTACTTACGGAAGTGAGTCCTGGGTCATGACAAAGAATGACAGAAAGAGAGTTGATGCCTTTGAAATGTGGTGCTACCATGGCCCTGGGAAGCGGGGGTGCTGGGGGTGCTGCAGCACCCCCTGCAAAAAAAATTTTGTCTGATATATTTAATGTATATCATTATGCTTCGTGTACGAAATTGTCACACAGCCGACAGCCACAAATGACGCTTTTTTTTTTTTTTAAATCGTTCCCAGGGCCCTGGGTGCTACAGGAGGCTGTTGCAGGTGTCATGGAAATATAAAAAGACAAATATGTGGGTCCTGGAAAAGATTGGAACAGACTTGACCATCAAAAGGGGAATCATGGAAAGAAAACTTAACTATTTTGGGCAAATTGTTAGGAGATCTGAAGGTATTGAGAAGCAAATTCTGCAAGGAGCAGTCGAAGGAAAACGGGGTAGAGGTCAGTGGCGGATGCAGGGGGGGGGGGGCGGGAGGCCCGCCCCCCCCCCCTCCCTGGGAAAAAAATGTGTATTTTTACATTTGTTAACGTTAATTTTACCTTTTTTTGGAGATGGCCCCCCCCCCCCCCCCTGGCACTCAAGGGGGGGGGGGGGGGGTGCAATTTTCAAATTTTCGAGGACCAACAAAAATAAATTAGTGCTCACTATTTCAGCACACTAAATTTCAAATTGATTTCAAATTTGGGCCCCCACCCCTAAGAAATCCTGGATCCGCGCCTGGTAGAGGTCCACCAATATTTTGGACTGATGATATTTAGAAAGTGTCTGGACAAGGAATGAAAGGTGCAACACAAATAGCAGGTGAAAGAGTTGCATGGCGTGCTTTCGTGAAGGCCACATCAGCGCTTTACAGCGCCACCTGAAGTTGATGATGATGATGATGGAGGGACTCGTAGACAAAAGAAGGGTAGAGTATTGGCATTTTACCCTTTAACATTTCAAAAAATTTGACTCTCCACCTTTTCCCCATTACGATATAGTTCCAAGTATTTAACATTTAGAAAGTACACCTCGTTATGGTAAAAAAATGTCATGAAGAATACACCAAATAAGATTATTCAAGCACCTGTATAATCGGCACCTTGCTGCCTGGATATATCGGTACTACTAAGCAATCATTTAAAATCTAAAGGTAAAAATCGCACGGGAACACGTTTGTCACATATGCGATTTTAACCTTTAGATTTTAAATGATTGCTTAGTAGAAGACAACCCTGGGGGGGGGGGGGGGGCACATACAACAAGAAATTTTAATTAGCGCGTGTGTCCTTTTAGTCCTAGATCTAATGTATTAAACAGCAAAAATGCACTTGCCAATGTGTATCTTACAAGACAAAAATATATTCGTATATATTCAAATAATTATATTAAACAATAAGTTGCGTGCTTTAGATATTATACACTAACTTGACGAGTAGTGTAAATACTATTATTCTAAATAATTGTTGAGGTAGCGGTAGCCGCCCTGTCGAGAGAGAGAAAGAGAGAGATAGAGAAGGGGGCGAGAGAATAATTAGAGAAAGTGAAAAAGAAGGAGAGAGAGAGAGAGAGAGAGACGGTCATACCCAAGTACAAACATGTATGCTCATCTGAATGACGTGCTTCAATTTTTCAATTAAAAAAGCACTTGGAATTATAATTATCTGATCATACTTTTTTCTTCTGTTTTTTCGCTCGTCAGAATTACGTGGTCATCCTAATATATGATTTCCGATCCCTCTCCCCCATCAAGGGCCAACTAAAATACTAAGAAATTTGTGAAGTGACACTATGCCCAGCCTTCTGTCAGATTGTTTGCTCCATAATTTTAGCAATATAAAAATAATAATATTATTGAAACCTTGAACTAGTGTCCCTAGCCCTTAGTAGAGTACCTATATATACTCTAGCCCTTAGAAGTTAACGGCGCCCTCTATGGCTGATGAGGTTTACACGTACGACGGGGGCTAAATATTGCGCTAAACATTCACTCTTTGGACTCTTTCCTACTTTCCTGCCCAGTTATTAGTCTGTGTTTGGTAAGTTTGAACATAATCCAGCGTTGGAATGAATGGCAACATTTAGGATATCGTTTATTGCTATAATTAGCTTCTTCACCTGCCTGCCGTTATTTTGAATTTTGTTAGTTAAATCGAATTGGAATTTCAATTGAATTCAGTCCGATACCCCCACTTTTATGTTTCATGTTTTTTCTTCGGCGGGGTTTTTCAAAAAATATTTGCATTTTTCCGCCCATTTATTTCATACATGCAATAGACTATATCTATACCTTTTCCTAATACATTGTGAGCTCTTAGTGGTCTATACTGAACCATCTGAAGAAACCAAGCGTACACTGCATTTGCATTATGCACATCAGGGTGAAGTGCATTTTATTTGTTTCATAGAATCCGGGCTAACTCGCCCCGCGGGACATCTCGCCCCAGCTTGTCTTCAATAGTATCATTTAACACAATTACATTACAGATTGTGGTTTGAAATGGCATTATTAAGTCACAATGAGCACAAACATATACACATTGGTATCTCTCGATCGATTAATCATATCGGGACATCTCGCCCCAGCCTAAAAGGCTGGGGCGAGATGTCCCGCGGGGCGAGTTAGCCCGACTCCGTTTCATAACATAAAATAGCGACGCATGAAAATCAAGACAAACAAAAGTTTAGATCTAACAATAATGTCTACGAGAGTTAGACTTAGAGCTATGGACTATGGTGGTTCTAGAAAATGAAAACACTTGCACTTTTGCAGGCTTGCTACTAAAGGCAAAAAGTCCGTGGGATTCCGCTTGCCTTGACTTGAGTAAAAATAAAATCAATACTTGAATCAGACAGCTGAAATTCCTGGCTTCATTATAAAATCCAAAATCCAAGGCAAAAGTAGGCAAAAGTAAATAAAAATTTGTTTTCTAATATCCGGCTCTAGCTAGCTACGCGTACGTTGCTCTGGAAAATGAAAAGATAAGACCTTGCTACTTGCTCTACGCGTATGCGCAGGATATCGATCTTTCAGCGTGCAATATCACTTTTGACGGCGCTTTGTGGCACGATCGTGCATGCACCAAAAATAGGTGCATGTCATGTGACGCGTTTTGACCAATCACGATGCTTGAAATACTAGAGCTAGTTTTTAAGAGTGAAATAGACCTACTTAACCTTTGAGGATGCTGAAAATATTGTTACAAATAGAGGGTTTGACTGAAATATCATAATTTTGGTATTGGATCAAACGGAAAATCGCAAGCTTTCTCCTAGCACCAATATCTATAACATTGAGTGAATGGGAGCCAGCGAAAATGAGTAAAATGAGGCTGCAATTCGCTGAGATAGGATGAACGTTATGCGCATGCGCTAACTATAAGCTAAAGTTCTACATGGACTGTGAGTTCTGTGACACAATGAAGCACTGTACTGTGCGGACCAAAAGGTGGTTTCCTGTTTCATGATGATGCTGGGAATCTTTAACTATTTTATATTATTCTTTGAGTGCGGGGAGTTCGCTGAATTTAGCGACACTCTGTGTAGTAAGTGGCACCTATTTTACACTAATGATTGGCATGATTATGTCATAATCCACTGACAAAAAATACAATTTTAGATTCGCACAGATTTATTGATCTCATATTTCAAACATTCATAATTCTCTTATTATTGGTGCGATTTATTTAAACTTTAGCCAATATTTTTTCCACTTACATAGAAATGAAGTTATTACAAAGGGTTTGATTGCTTTTTAAGGCTAACTTGTAACTCCGTTGCACTGTAAGAAAAAGTGTAAGAAAAAGAATGATGAAAAACTGATTTTGATTTAGGAGGCCACATTTTCCTGATTTTCTTCACCAAAAAAAAAATTTTAAATCTATATTGAGTTGTCTTCTTGAAAGCAAGTTATGCAGGGGGTGGGGGGGGGGGAGGACTGTTCATACTGGCCAATTAGTAGACACACTTCCCGTTATGAGAACATTAATTTACGACCATGCTGGGTTTTCAAAATGTATTCTTTCCTGTCTCTTGCCTATTTCAGACTCTTCAGAGTGATGTAATGAGGATTTTCTGCCTGGACTGTGCAGGCAGTTACCTCTCTTCATCTACAAAATGGTACATGTATTATCTGGAAAAGCACTGTGTTTTGGGACATAAGGAATTAATGTGTAATCACTGAGCCAAGACTGAACTCTAATCTCAAAAGATGTCCACCAAGATCCCGCTGATACGCTGTTTTTGTTATGGGATAACAATCTCATCCATAATATGGCTCATACTGATCTACATCTTCCTCAGTGACGTGGGCAAGGATGCCCCCAGTGGATTACCAGGGGTGAAGTACGCCCCTGGGAGGGTTAAGATGATCCCCAGGCACAGGGGCGGTGCCAGGCCTCCTCTGGGCGTGGGAGGAGGGGTTGAGGAGGAGGATAAACGATGGAGGGTTAATAACTTAGTGATGCAGGATGGAGGGGGTAATGACTTGAATGCAATGATATTCAATCCAAAAGTCTTAAACCCAAAGAATGCACTCTACAAAAAACAAGGGAAGCCTATGAGAGCAAAACAGAGGCTTAAAGCAGGTGAATATGACACCGTTTGAAGGAAATTCTATGCAAAGTGTCCCGTATGATGTCATTGGCCATGTATTTCATCAAAAATGTGAAGAAAAAAATTGGTGATACGACCATGAAATAATGGTAATGATATGATCAGAGAGATTAGTCAATGCTGTCGATGAAATATATGGATAAAAGTCATATGTATACTGTACAGGACACACATTTCAAAGAATAGTCATTAAACAAAAATTCATCCATGTATTTGACTCACTATTAGATTGCATTGGATTCTGGTCTAAATCTTATATTGATTATTATAATAGAGTATTTATAGTACTATTGACGTACTGAACTTTTTCTGGTGATCAGAAGTAGGCTATTAATCTTCTGGGTGCGAAGGAATATGAAAGAGGTACCAGTACATTTACATATTTCATAAGTGAATGAGAGAGAGGGAGGGGGAGGAGGGGGGGGGGGGGCAGGAATCCACATTTTTCTTATACCCCAAGCAGAGTTATCTGAGGCTAAATATTCATTGAGTTACTGGTACTGTAAAACCAGAAATGTGTACAACATAAAACTTTGGTTGAAACTTAATGACACCTATTTTCATAGAAAGAACTTTTTTGTGTTTTGATGATGTGATATTTTGTGACATGAAACTTCGCAAATCTCGAGCACTCACAAAATGTTCATTTTTTTTTCTTCTTCTGATTTACAGTAAAAGAAACTTTTGCTAATAAACTTTGTTCCTTTTCTTTTTCTGCAAGATGCCCAAGGCGACTGGGGAGAAGATGAGCTTGGTATGGTGAGGACTGATGAGGAGAGATCAATACGAGATGGAGGCTACCGTCAGCATGCTTTCAATGAACTCATCAGCCAACGCATCGGGTTTCACAGAAATGTTACCGACACAAGAAATCCGCTGTAGGTATACTTGTCAATTTGGAGGTTCAATTACCTATGCGCATTTTACTCATCAGAATATTAATTTTGTTTCCTTTCTTTTTTTCTTTCCTTTGATTCTTTTTTTCCGTGCTAAAATAGCAGTAAGATGGTCTAATTGTTTTACGTTCTTATCAAAAAAAAATTAAAGACAAAAGTTGTCACAGACTCCGACATACCACCAGCAAGCATAAGGCATCAAAGGATGTCAAAAGCAAGTTCTTTTGCTCTATGGTCAATATCCTAGGTACTGTAGCTAACATAATTCGTTACCAAAACCCTGACCTAAACAACGCTCTACTGAAACCCAAAATCCTGTATCTTTGAGGAAATGAGTCCTGGGGGGTGTTTCATAAAGCTGTTCGTAAAGTTACACATGACTATACGAATGACTTAAATATGAAAAACCAAATGGGATGCTCAATTATTATTAACTGCATCAACTAAAGTTGAACTGTGCAGATGTAGATTAACATTCTTACTATAACAAACATTGTTAATGCAAAGTATATTTTTTTTGCCATAATTTAATTGAGGTTATTGGAAATATAGTCACTCTTTGTTAAAACATCAGGGGGGTGTTTCATAAAGAGTTCGTAAAGTTACGCATGACTTTACGAACGACTTGAATATGAAGTGCCAGATAGGATGCCCAAAGTTTTTTCTGATATTTCCAATAACCTCAATTAAATTATGGCAAAAAATACACTTTGCATTAAAAATGGTTGTTATAATAAGAATGTTAATCTACATCTGCACCATTCAACTTAATAAATAATAATCAATAATGATTGAGCATCCCATTTGGCTTTTCATATACAAGTCGTTCGTACAGTCATGCGTAACTTTACGAACAGCTTTATGAAACACCCCCCAGGACCAACTTTGGGCATCCTATCTGGCACAACATATACAAGTCATTCGTAAAGTCATGCGTAACTTTACAAACAGCTTCATGAAACACCCCGTGGAGCAATTATCGCCTTTGCAAATGTTAGGTCACCAAGTGACTTTCATCTGGAAAACGTGCTAAAGAGTTGATGTATCTTGTGAAAATGGCTTGTATTTCTAGATGCAAATACCAGGTGTATTCGGAAGAGCTACCTACAGTAAGCATCGTGATTTGCTTCTATAATGAGGCTTGGTCTACACTGCTGCGGACTGTCTACAGTGTTCTTGATCGCACTCCTAGGAGGCTCATACACGAGGTCATTCTGGTCGACGACTTCAGCGAACTGAGTAAGTGTAATGGAATGCTTAATAGTACGTTCTTATATAGCGCATTTCAGGACCGCATGCCCTCTCAATGCGCTTTACAGATTAATTATTACCCCGGTCATCGGATTCAGGCTTACCCGCACACAATGTATGTACATTCTCCACTCCCTGGGGAGCATTCCAGCCAGGCGTCATTTTTTACACATTTTTTACAATTTTGACAAATTATGTGATTAATTAGAACAGGGATTTTTTTTTTCAAGGGCTAAATCAATCACATAAAGTTCTTCAAATTGGCAAAAATAATAGTTTTCTTGTAATGCTACATTAGTACATTGTTCTAATAAAATGCAAAGTCTCCGAAAACAGTATGCATGGGTCGACATTTTGTCGAAAAGTTGAAAGAATTGCCCGTTTTGATAAAAAAACAATGATTTTGAACCTATTGACCATTAGACGGAAGAATTCTTGGCCTCTTCCCCACTACTGGAGGCAAAACAATCAAACGCTTAATCACCAACGAAAGTGACTTGAAATGACTTAAGCATCTACTTTATAGTGCCTGAATAACTCAGTGCTTCTATTCAGCGTGGTGCATTGTTAGAACTTCAACGTCCTTGTACTTTGATATTGATATATGTTTTAGTTGTTTTAGTTGTTTTAAACCTTTCTTGTTGTCCAATGTTTTGTAGTGTCTGTCCAAATTCAGTGAAGACCCAATTAAATATATGTAAACAATGTCAGGTTGGATATTGCGTTACTTGCAATGATTCAATAGATATATATACATCAACTGATTTATCACTCTGCCAGATGTGTTTCCTATGCAAATACTATACATTCCCTTTTCAACAATTACCAGATGATGAATTTGTTGAACTCAATACAAATAAAGAGAACAAAGATCATTTAATACATGAAGTAAACAATTTTAATAATGTCTTTTGTGCAATAAATGATGACTCTGATGAAAAATATGACAAGAATTATTACAATATTTCATACGATATGTTTAATAACCTAATAGAATGCAAGTATTATACTGAATGTGAATTTAAATCTGTGTTTCAAACATTTGAAAATAGTTTTAGTTTATTGCACTTCAATTCTCGCAGTCTCAACAGAAACTTCAGTTCTTTATCAGAGTTTATACATTCTCTATCTCGAAACTTTACAGTCTATGGTTTTTCCGAGACTTGGATCAATAGTGATAATCTGAGTACCTTTTGTATTGATGGTTACTCATTTGTTCATACAGATAGGAGAGTAGGGAGAGAAGGCGGTGTTGGACTTTTAATTTCTAATACAGTAAATTTTGATATAAGAAAACATATACTAACTGATTCTGATGACTATGAGTCACTTTTTATAGAAATACATGTACCAAGAGGTAAACATATTGTTGTAGGTATTGTATATAGAAAGCCCCAATCTAGTATTAAGAATTTTATAGAAACATTTGATAATTGTTTGAAAAGTTTAAGCAATGAAAATAAACTGGTGTATATAATGGGTGATTACAATATAAATTTATTAATGTATAGTCAACAATATGTTAATGAATTTTTGAATGTATTATATGCATCGTCGTTCTTACCATTAATCGACAAACCCACACGTATAACAGAAACTAGCGCTACTCTGATAGATAATATTTTTACAAATAATTTATCTTCTAATATTTCATTGGGTATATTTTACACTGATGTGACCGACCATTTACCAGTATTTCAGATAACGGCTAACCATAACCTTAATCATAATACAAATAATAATAATATACATAGATATGTTATTAATAAAAAAAACATAAATTGTTTCATGCAAGATCTAGATAACACAGTCTGGGAAGATGTGTATAATTGTTCAAATGCCGATATAGCTTATCAACACTTTTTGAAACAATTTCTGTCCAAATATGAGAAAAACTTCTTAGTAAAAAATATTTCTCTAAAAAAACATGCAATTTGTAAAAAACCTTGGATGACAAAAAAAGTGTTAAAGATGGTAAATAAAAAGAACATAATGTATAAATTATATTGTAAACATCCATCAAACAATAACAAGATGAGATATAAAAAATGTCGAAATAGTGTAAATAAATGTCTAAAAGAAGTTAAAAGATTACATTATTTCAATGAATTTAAAAAACATAAAGGTAATATGAAAAAAACTTGGGATGTTATTCGAGATATTCTAGGTAAATCTTTAAATAAAACACCTGCTAGCTTCAATGTAGATGGTCGTGACATATACGATAGTAAAGATATTTCTGATATATTTAATAACTTTTTTATCAACATTGGTCCATCTATGTCAAGTACTATTCCAGTTGATAGTGACATATCTTATCAATCTTTTTTACCACCTCCCTGCGAAAAGTCATTATATTTTAAACCTGTTACTGAAAACGAATTAATCAATATTGTCGGCGGAATAAAGAAGAGTAAAAGCACAAGTATTGATAACATAAGTTCTATTGTTGTAAAGAAAGTTATATTTTACATAACTAAACCGTTACTTTATATCTTCAATCTTTCACTGTCAACTGGAATAGTTCCTACAAATCTAAAAATTGCAAAGGTAATCCCAGTGTTCAAAAAGGGGGATAACCGCAATATATTGAATTACAGACCCATTTCTATATTACCTTTTTTCTCAAAGGTATTAGAAAAAATTGTATTTACACGTGTTCATAGTTTCCTTAGTGATAATGAAATATTCAATTCATGCCAATATGGTTTTAGGAAAAATAGATCGACTGAAATGGCATTGATTGATTTGCATAATTATTTGATTTCATGTATTGCAAAAAAATGTCACACTATCGGATTATTTTTAGATTTAAGCAAAGCTTTCGACACAATTGATCATAATATAATGCTTTATAAGTTAAGAAATTATGGATTTCGCGGGCTTGTTTTAACTTGGTTTGAGAATTATTTAACTAATAGAAGTCAAGTGGTATATTTCAACGATGTTACTTCAAATAATTTACAAATTGTGTGTGGTGTACCACAGGGTTCAATCCTGGGGCCGTTGCTTTTTTTACTCTATATTAATGATCTTTCTAATTGCTCATCTGTTCTTAAACTTGTACTCTTTGCTGATGATACCAACATTTTGATTAGTCATAATGATATTACACAGTTACAAATTATGCTTAATGCTGAACTACAAAATGTATCTACATGGTTCAATTTAAATAAGCTATCTATTAATGTAGAAAAAACAGTATATATGTACTTCTATAATTTAAAAAGTAACAAAAACAATGCACATGATCTGGTAGTTAAAATCAACAAACTTGATATAAAACGAGTCATTTCTACCAAATTTTTAGGTATTGTAATTGATGAAGACTTATCTTGGAATAGCCAAATTCTTGCCGTAACTAATAAGACTTCAAAAGGTGTTGGTATCATTAGCAAACTACGTTATCTCTTACCTAAAGAAATTCTTATTCTACTATATAATACATTGGTTTTACCTCATCTTAGTTATGGAAATATTGTTTGGGGAATTACATATCCATCAAAGTTAGATAAACTTTTAAAATTACAAAAGAGAGTAGTTAGATGCTGTACTTTATCTGATTTCCATGCACATTCTAAACCTTTATTTCTCAAACTGAAAGTACTTGATATATATCAGCTTAATAAGTATTTAGTAGGATTAATGCTCTTTAGATATGTTTACACATCACTGCCTGAAAATCTGCAAGTGCTATTAACTTTTAACAATGAAATCCATAACTATAACACTTGTCATAGAGAGAAATTTCATATATTCAAATGTACAAAAAACTTTGTGTCCTTTTCTTTTAAACATACTGCACCTCTTGTCTGGAATGCACTCCCTCAGGAAATATGTCAAACTAGACATTTTAATGGATTTAAAAGGAAACTCAAATCTTATTTATTAGCGAGTACATAACCCCTGTATACGATTTTATGTGATAAAAAGAATTTAATTTAGTTTTTTTGTTTTTTTGTTTTGTTCCTTCTTCACTTATATACATATTTGTTTCGTTTTGTATTGTTTTGTTATTGTCCAGTAAATTATTTATGTACATAGTTATCTAGTGCATAAATATTTTAATTCAAACCTTTGGCACAGCCTCGACAAGTTCAAATTTATTTGAACTTTTGCAGTGACCCAAATTCCATTTGATTTCTTTACCTTTAAATGTACTGATCAGTGACCTTTTGATGTTTGTATAACTTGTATTTCTTTTTCTTTTTTACACTTGTGTTATCTTTTATATACATATATGCTTTTTATTGAATGGAATGAATAAATCTTGAATTGAATTGATATTAAGGCTTATTTTCCTTTAAAAATCTCTGGCATCGAAGACAATGTGGTCTTGTAGCCAAAATGGACACAATATGTGCAGAAGTTGTTGTCTTTCCTTTTCATGCATCTAGTATACCGGTATATTTGTTAGGGCTCTGAATCAAAAGTTCTTGAGCCAAACCACAAAATGCAGAATTATATTTCCAGATTGCTGAAGAAAATAAAATCAATGCATATCATATCAAATCAAATCAAATCTGTTTAAATGGTTGTCTCGCATTTCACAATAACAGCTCACCTGAAGACAGAGCTTGACCAGTACATGTCCAAGAACTTTAATGGGCTGGTGCATGTGATCCACAATGGGCAGCGGGAAGGACTGATTCGAGCCAGGACCATTGGGGCGAGGCATGCAACAGGGGATGTCCTCATGTTCCTCGACAGCCACTGTGAGGTGAGTGGTACACAAACTTAAACTTTTATAGATGTAATGCTTCCTGGGAGAAATTTCAATTATTTAAACAAATTTGTGGCTTACACCCAGTAAATAAGATCGATTAATCGATCTGTATTGAAAAACAAGTCAGAAAAAATCTTGGAACCAGCTGGACTTGAACCCTCAAACCCCTGAGCTTTATGAGTCGCTGCCTGGTAAGCAGTAGATGCAGGTTCAAGTCCCGCTGGTTCCAAGATTTTTCCTGACTTGTTTTTCAATACAGATCGATCAATTGATCTTATTTACTGGGTGTAAGCCACAAATATGTTTAAATAAAAGACTTAAACCTGTCTTAACCCCATAAGCTTGGCTTATTTTGGTGCTCTCACAGATACAGGGGCCCCAGAAAGAATGGTATTTCATTTGGAAATGGGGCCACCCTGCAATAGCACTATATCCTGGGGTTAGGCACCTCAGGAAATGTGACCACTCTGTGACTACAACCCCATAGATTTAACTAGAGTCTCTTTAAAGGCAGAGTATACTTGTTATTTCTTGTAGGTGAATGAAGAGTGGCTGGAGCCTCTGCTGGAGAGGATCAAAGCTGATTCACACACTGTAGTCTGCCCTATCATAGACATCATCAACCACGACACATTCGCCTACACTGCCTCGCCCCTCGTCAAAGGGGGCTTCAACTGGGGGATGCACTTCAAGTGGGACACAATTAGGTCCCGCCAGCTTGTCGGCAAAGAAGATTATGTGAAGCCAATAGAGTAAGTAACCACAGGAGCTCTTCACCATTTGGTCCAATGCCATTCACTCTAGTTTCCAGCTCGTCGAATTTCAAAAGCAAAAATATGATTCTTGTACAGTTATTGTATAGTTATTGTAAATTGTGTACTTTAAAAAGAGAATTCCAATACAAGAGATAGGGCTTTCCTCCCCCACATGCTCCCTCACATGTCTGCTACTTTAGTCGAGTAACCTATCTGAACTTAAAAGTGATCAATTGGTGACCTAACATTTGCTCCATGCTTTTTTCGTCAAAGGAATTGGGTAAGATGAAGGGTTCCTGTTAGGTACAAGGTTGTGGTCCACAGGAAGAGCAATTTTAATACTGGGGGGCGTTTCATCAACATTTGTCCGCCGACAACTATCAGCGCTAACTAAATTTGACCAATCAGAGGCCTGGAAAATAGTCAATGACAATAAAATTGTAGGTGAAAATGATATTAGTCGGTGAAAACCACTGAATAATTGTTTCATGATGTGGCTACGCCAGGTAAATAATGAAAAATCGTAACCATTGTTAGGTTTAGGGTTAGGGTTAGGATTAGGATTAATTCAAGGTTTAATGCTTAGTCCAGGGTTCGAATTGTACATTTGCTTAGTGTATGGAATTGGCCTGAAGCAATGAATTGTCACCAGAGCATTGTGTAGTAGATATGGGGTGCGTTCAATCAAATTTTCGAAGCTAGAATCACAAATCAAAACGCCGTTACAAAAAACAAGGTCACTGCGGTTAGCGTTCAAGCGATTTTTCATCAACGCTGATTCTAGCTCATTTCGAGCCCAGCCACTGCAGATCACACTCGCAGTTTGACCCAGGAAGTAAAGGTCAACTTCGGCGCGCGCTTTTTGGAATTGTTTACGGCCGACTGTCGACTGCTGTTTTGAGCATAGATCGCAATAATAAAACAAAGAATGAGAAGGTGATGGAAGGAAGAAACAAAAAATAACATAAGGAAAGACAGAAAGAAAAAGTGATATAATGATTGAAACAAAGAATAACATAAGAGAAAGTGATAGAATTATAAAAACAAAGATTAACATAAGAATAGAAGGAAGAAACAAAGAATAACAAAAGAGAAAGTGATAGAATTATAAAAACAAAGAATAACATAAGAGAAGGTGATAGAAGGAAAAAACAAAGAATAACATAAGAATAAAAGGAAGAAACAAAGAATAACATAATGAAAGACAAAAAGAGAATTTGATACAAGGAAGAAACAAAGAATAACATAAGGAAAGACAGAAAGAGAAAGTGATAAAATGATTAAAACAAAGAATAACATAAGAGAATGTGAGTGAAGGGGAAAAAACAAAGATTAACATAAGAATAGAAAGAAGAAACAAAGAATAACAAAAGAGAAAGTGATAGAATTATAAAAACAAAGAATTACATAAGAAAAGCTGATAGAAGGAAAAGAACAAAGATTAAAATAAGAATAGAAGGAAGAAACAAAGAATAACAAAAGAGAAAGTGATAGAATTATAACAAATAAAGAATAACATAAGAGAAGGTGATAGAAGGAAAAAAACAAAGAATAACATAAGAATAGAAGGAAGAAACAAAGAATAACATAAGGAAAGACAGAAAGAGAAAAAGATAGAAGGAAAACCAGGTATAACATAACGGAACAGGCCACGATAAAGAGCATGGTATAGTAAACGCAAATTGCATGAAAAGCAGGCGCGCGGTTTTTGCCCAAACTGGAACAGGCTCCGTCATACAATCATGATTGAGAACTCTGTCCGTTCAATCAAATTTTAGCGACAGTGATTCTGCAGAATCATGATACAAAACGCATCTTTTTCAGCGTTTCATGTTTGTGTTTTCAAACACGTTTATTTTTACGACGGACGAAAAAATCGCTTGAACGCATTGCGTTTTAAACTAAACGTCTTTAGAAACCGTGATTCTAGGGTGAAAAAGTGTTGATTAAACGCACCCATGGTAAATTAAAACCCATCATAATCTTTTGCTTGGTTACAGGTCACCTACGATGGCCGGTGGTCTGTTTGCAATGAACAGGGAGTACTTCCATAAACTAGGAGACTATGATGAAGGCATGGATATCTGGGGTGGAGAGAATCTAGAGATCTCCTTCAGGGTAAGAACATTCTTCTTCTCTTTTAACGTAATATATTCAATTCAATTCAATACAATTCAATTCAATATAATTCAATTCAATACAATTCAATTTGTTTATTTCAATTTCAGGAAATACAAACATGTAGGTAAATACATGAAATATATACATATATACACAAGTTTTATTTTTTTAATACAGTACAATACATTTTTTTTCTCTTACTGAATACTTTTAATTAATTTCCTTGTAATTAATTAGGATGTCGTACAAGGAGTTGGTTTCAACCCATTCTCCTCCACACCATTTTTGTTTCAGATATGGCAGTGTGGTGGGAAACTGGAGATTGTCCCATGTTCACGAGTCGGTCATGTTTTCAGAAAGCGACGACCTTATGGCTCTCCAAACCGGCAGGACACAACGACTAAAAATGCTGTGAGAGTTGCAGAAGTCTGGATGGATGATTACAAGGTATCACATTGCTCTTATTACTTGTTTTCCTTCTCTTGTCGAGAGTATTGTGCTTATTTTGTGATCCAACATTTGATACAGGCTAAATTTCGTCAAAAACATAGGGTTGGGGCTTCGGTTGTGAATGGGTTTGTTCTAAGGGTTAGGGTGAGGATTAGGAGTAGTGTTTGGTATAGGATTGAAATATTAAAGATAGTAATGATAATAATATTAGGTCTTTGCCTGTCCCAGTGCACTTTTCAAGTCCTTGCAAATATTGGTCTTTAGCTCCTAGAGCCATTATTTCAAGGGACATATTCTGTCAGGTCCCCACTTAACATGATACTTGGAAACATGTTGGATACAGAACAACCAGGAATCTTTGACAAGCCAGCAACAGAACTTTAGAATCTGATTTCATGTCTTTGATTATGCATCGTAGGAGCATTTCTAATAAGTCCAAGACAAAGGACTTGGATTACGGGGACATTTCATCTCTTGTAGCCTTCTGTGAGAAACTGAAATACAAAACCTTTTGAATCATAATATTAAGGAAAAGTATACATATGGGACACAAAACAACCCAAAACCAAAGACTTTTAAAACCTCCTTATTCACCACTTCTTCTGTTTCTTGTTTTTAAGTTTCATCACAAATCTTTTGAAGGAGCATTTCTACCAAGTCCAGCCCAAGGCAAAGGACTTGGATTACGGGGACATTTTATCTCTTGTAGCCTTCTGTGAGAAACTGAAATACGAAACCTTTTGAATCGTAATATTAAGGAAAATTATACATATGGGACACAAAACGACCAAAAACCAAATAATAATAATAATAATAATAATATTGAATATTTAGGAGCGCTAAAAACAATAAGTACCTTAGCGCTTACAAATACAAATATATGAAAGGAGGACAAAAATGTACAGTACAGGAAGTATATCACATAGATCATCGGGGAAAAAGGTGAGTTTTGAGGGATCTGTTATAACCTCCTAATTCGCCACTTCTTCTATTTCTTGTTTTCAACTTTCATCACATATCTTTTGAAGGAGCATTTCTACCAAGTCCAGCCCAAGGCGAGGAATATTGACTACGGGGACATCTCATCTCGTGTAGCCCTGCGGGAGAAGCTCAAATGCAAGTCCTTCAAGTGGTACTTGGACACCGTCTATCCAGAGATGAGGACACCAAATGATACCAAGGGCAGAACAGGTGGGGTGGTAGAAGGAGGAGGAGGAGGGATGCAAAGGATTCAGAGGAAAGCACCACAAACATCACTCCGCAAGGGCAAGGTATGAACATATCAATGAGAATTCAACTCTGAATGGAGACCTTTTGTGTTCAATCTTTGAATTTACAATCACAATTCGGGACATATTCTTTCATTCTCACTTATATGAACATTGAGTTGCAAGTGCACCTGATCTTGTTATCCAGAATAAAATGCTTGAATTAAATTAATGAATAAAGAAATAAAGAAATAAAGATATAAACATAGAAGAACACACTATGAACATGACCGACAAAGAAAGAGGTCAAAATATACAGTTCCTCAGGTAGACAATGGAACATCCCTTCACTGCTATTATGTAAAAAGTGAATATGCATGTGACACCTGTTCTACACATTTTTATATAATGGCAGTGAAGGGATGTTCCTTTTGTCTACCTGACGAACTGTATATTTTGTCCGCTTTCTTTGTCAGTCATGTTAATAGTGACACGCTATGATGAAAATGTTTGTCTTATAAAATAATATTCTAATGCTTGGGCAAGAAGTTTTATGATTTATTTGGTTATTCATCGTAGAGAGGTGTCATAGTTGAGTGGTTAAAGCATTTGACTGAAAATGCAATGGGGTCATGGGTTCTATCCCCCGACATGCCAATGATGTCCTTTTGCAAAACATTAATCTGCATTTGCCTCTTTATACCCAGGAAAGAAATTTGTGATAAAAATTTCTCCCCCCAAAAGATCCCCAGGGAGTGTAAATGGTGCGCATCATGTACGGGAATGAATCCAATGACTGGTAATAATAATATTTGTAAAGCGCTAAGAGACGGTATTGATTATTAAGGGGCATATGAATACAGATTTATCATAATTATTAGTAATTTGTGCAAATGGATACCAATATATTTGTTGCATCCTGAGATAAGATCCTGAGGTTTGATCCTGCGATAGGATCAAATATAATTGTGCCTTTTCCGGCTCTAGTATTCTCTGAGTAGCCTGTGCCTGGTGTCCAAAGCTGAGCTAGTCAAGGATGCAGAACCTGTCCGTATTGTGTATGATGCTGCAAATTTGGAATCACTTTCTTTCTAGTACAGATGAAGCATTCTCTGAGTGGCATGTGCCTGGTGCCCCAAAACCTGTTTTTTAACAAAATTAAAAGGTTATTGTGGCAATTGGGATTTAGGTTGAATTGGTATTTGCCCGTAGGGTTAGGGTCAGGTATAATGATAATAATAATAATCTTTTAAAGTCCACTCCAAATTTTATTAAAGGTGAATTCCATTCATATTGAATTAGGTATCGTTAGAAAGGTTATTTTCAGTTCTTCATTTTTGTTTTTAAGTTCATTGTCAATAAACATAAGGGGAAGGAGATATAATGGAATGAAGTTACGAGAATCAAGTTTTTCTGAGAGAATTTCGTCTACGATACCATTAGGAGATTTGAGCATGTGACGTCATTCCGTGGACTATTCACAACACGGTCACCGCGCGCATTCTATTCGCAATCAGATAGCACTGCAGTGTACATATCAGAGTGAAAGTATAGACGTTATATCGGGATATTAATCATCAGTAAAAATGACAGAAAACAGCTCAGATGAACTCGAAATGATCTTTGAGTATGATGAAGAAGAAGTTAGTAGCAGTGATGATGGTATATAAGTGAAGATGATGGTGAATTGGGCGAATTAAAGACGACGAAAATGTAACGCTGATCGAATCGTGATGCGGGAGTTCAAGCTGCCAGCTAGGCCTACTCCAGGAAGCTCCGACGCCGAGCTTCGGCGGGTGCATAGAGAAACATTCAAACATGCAGCGGGTGGGGCGACATTATCTCAAAATATGCGAAGGGAGTAATTACAATTTTGACTTTACTAGGTTGCTCGACTTCTCTGAGCATCTGGCTGGCCAGTTGAAATTATAATTTGAAGAATTAGTCTTCGATGGGGAAAAGGGGGAGATTCTTCGTCCTACCTAGACGATTCTTCCCTGTTGTATATCGTCGATTCAACATGCATGGCGAAGAGATAGTACCGCACTACCGCGCCGTCTCTTTGCTGAGTTTTTTTGTTTCGATCAGCACCGAGACATTTCATCTAGACCAGTAGTAATTACAAGCCGAGTAATAATACTTAATTTGTTTGAATGACAGACGTTTCAGCTAATTTATAACCCAAGAAAAACAACTTTATCTCCAAAAAATGTCACGCTGCAATTGCAGCTCAGCTCAGCTCAGCCGTTCGTAGTGCAGTGTTCACCCACTGCGGTGAACACTGCACTACGAACGGCTGAGCTGAGCTATCGAGAGTTCTCCCCGTGCCGCGAAATTCAAGTTACGCTAATTATCAAAACAAAACATAGGCGAAGCCGGTGTGTCAGGATCTGCAAGACGATCAATATTACAGTACCAAACGTCAATATTTCAAGGAAACCAAACATGGGGAAGTAACCAATGCTTATATAATTGAAAGAATGTTTATTTCTTGATTGTAAATTCGATAAAACACTTCATTAAATATCACAAAAATTGCAAAATCTACTAACAAAATTACCCATGTTTGTGTACGTTTTTACATTGAAATAATACGTTGTATTTCCGGGTTTAGGAACAGTCCACGGAAATACGTCACATATACTACGTCACGAAGGAGAATATCAACACTTCCTGGTTCCTCTGCTTACACTTTTGATCTTTCCAAGTCTAATAATAATTTAACAACACATGCAAATTTCTGTCAATCAATATATTTGTATTCCTTATGTCATAAGCATTGCAACAATAGCAAACATGCATATTTTCACCACTTTCTTCCAAATTCACCTTTAAATTAAACCGAAAATGAAAATTCTTTTTGCCCAATTGATCGAGAGCCCGGCAGCCACTGAGCAGCGCCAGATCAACGTTGCTCTTTCCCTTATTGTTGGGTCCAGGGATAAAGTTAGGAAATTACCTTGGAGCAATTGTTGCAGGAGCATGTGTCATACAACGGCCATTGGTCGAGGGTCCTTTCTTTATATCATACTGAAAATATAGATTAATTTGATTTCTTTTCCAGCTTGTTCCATTATTTGACAGGCTTTTCCCTGGTGCCCAGCTGAGCTGATCAAGTGTATTGAGCTCATCCACACTATAACAACTCCTGAAAATGAGATGTATGTTCTTTCATTTCTAGTTGAAGCATTCTTTAACTGGCCTGTGTCTGGTGCCTAAAGCTGAGCTGATCAAGTGTATTGAGCTCATACACACTATAACAACTCCTGAAACTGAGATGTATGTTATTTCATTTCTAGTTGAAGCATTCTTTAACTGGCCTGTGTCTGGTGCCCAGCTGAGCTGATCAAGTGTATTGAGCTCATCCACACTATAACAACTCCTGAAAATGATATGTATGTTCTTTCAATTCTAGTTGAAGCATTCTTTAACTGGCCTGTGTCTGGTGCCTAAAGCTGAGCTGATCAAGTGTATTGAGCTCATCCACACTATAACAACTCCTAAAAATAAGATGTATGTTCTTTCATTTCTAGTTGAAGCATTCTTTAACTGGCCTGTGTCTGGTGCCCAGCTAAGATGATCAAGTGTATTGAGCTCATCCACACTATAACAACTCTTGAAAATGAGATGTATGTTCTTTCATTTCTAGTTGAAGCATTCTTTAACTGGCCTGTGTCTGGTGCCTAAAGCTGCCCTGGTCAAAGGGACAGAGCTTATCCTTGGAGACTGTAATCGGCTAGGTGACACCAATACCATGGTAAATTCTCCCAAACTCTAAAGGCTTGTTCAGATATGACATGGTTAACCACTGCAAAAAGGGCGCCTCGTTTCTGTTTACGTGTGAATGAATGGCATCTGTGCGTAACAAAGATTATACACATATTCACATAGCTCTGTGTTATAAGATACAGGAATGTGAAGGGTATTAACTCTCTGTCATCATAAAAAACAAGGCTTTGGTTGATTTTGAAAATATGTGTTAGCATAGGTGTACTGTAGGAGGTAAGGTTATTATACCAGAACCTGAAGGGGGGGGGGGGGGGCAAGTCTCTTTACCTGGGTCTTTGTCTGTCTTGTCCTACATACTGAATGCTGGTTCAATATGTTATATCAAGAAAAGAGAATGAAATCCTGATTCCCCCCCCCCCCCCCCATATATACCCTTGCAGTATATCTCCAGATATTCCACATTCCTTCTATTAAAACACACTACTCAAACAATACCATAATAATAATATACCATACTTATATAACGCATATCACATTATGTCTCTATGCGTTGTAAGAAAGAGTAAGAAGGAAAAGTGGATAGAGTAACATATAAGAAGAGTGAGATATGCTCAACAAACTTTCTCTCGTTAACATTTGAAAGTATTTTTGAAAAGAAATGTTTTAAAACGCGCCTTAAAGTTGTCAACAGTATCACAGTATTTTAAGATTTTCCGGTAATTTATTCCAAAGTTCGGCCGATGCTACCTGAAAAGAGCAAGACCCGTATAATTTAGTATTTATACATAATTTAAAGGTACAGCATTCCATTGCTGAGTCGATCTAGTTATTCTCATTTCAGTCATCATACAGCACATGGTTAATGAAACAATATAATGTATCTTTCATCTTCTCCAGACATGGTACCAAACCTCGGTAGAAGAACTAAAGCTGGGCGATGCCATTTGCATGGACATGTCGGAGAGTAACAGCGCTTCTTTACCTCAGCTACGGAAGTGTGATGGGATGGGAGGCCCCCAGCGCTGGCGTATTAAAGACAAGGTAGGTCCTAGTAACTTGAAGGGGGGGGGGGGGCAGAGTGGTCCAGGTGGACAGTTTTAGGGTTGTTTTTCACTCTCCCCCGAGTGTGGGGGTTATGGTTAATGCAGTGCATCAGGGTATTTACTATGGTGAAATAAAATTCACGAGGCGAGCCGAGTGTATTTTGTGCCATTGTGAATACCCGAATAGCGCTGCATCAACATAATATAACGTCACTAACGAAAACCTGTGTATTATTTGTTTTATAAAATGGGTCAACAATCTTACTTAGCAAGGCAGATGTCTCCCCGCAACCTTCATCCACGGTTGATATCACAAAAATGCACCCAATGCAGATGGTACCGTGCATATAGTAAAAAAGAATGCATGATCACGTGATCCATTTTGACGCTTCTCATTGGCTATTCTTGAACCCATTTTATAAAACATAATAACAGGGTACATGAAGGGCAAAAGTCCCACCTTATGAAACAGAAAGAGGTGTCATAGTTGAGTGGTTTGAGCATGTGACTGTAAAGGCTATGGTCAAAGGTTCAATCCCCAACAAGGCGTTCTTTGGCAATTAGGCATTAATCTACAATTGCTACTCCATACCCAGCAGAGAAATGGGCACCTAGTAAAGAGATCAAAGCCTTTGTAATTGGTTTATGCTCTGATGGTGACCGTATGGTAGAAACACTCTCCTGGGAGTGGAGATGGTGCACACTTCTCAAGGTGAATGAATCCAATGACCAATGTAACAGGTAGAGATTTATTGCATTCTTGCCCATCAATCTACAAGATTCCCCCCCCCCCCCCAAAGTGTATTAGAAAGGCATAATTGATGAAGCAAGAATAAAGTTCAGTTTCTCAGAAAGACATGGGCATCGCCATTTTCTTGATTGCATGACGTACTATGCGGAGTCGTTTATCAACTAAATTTATTCAAATGTATGGATGCTTCCTTCCTTCCCAGGTGTTTGTGGTGTTGAAGCATTTCATTCACCTGCTATTATCCTTTGTACTCCAATTGCCAGAACGCAAATTGCATAAATGAGTTGGAGCTGTTCTGGGTAGAAAGTTTTGTATAAATGAAAGAGATTTTTCAACCGTTATATTTTAGTATTTATAAATAAATGAGTTACGATTGTTACCCTATTTATAATATATATTTTTCACCAAATGTAATTTTCACCTTCTATGATTTTGCCTCATTGAAAGTAAAGGTTTTGTTATTGAATTAAAATAAAAATCCTATTAAAGCTTGGTGCATGATATATGTACAACTCCGCCTGGTACGTCACATTTTCATGAAAATGGCTGCACCCATGCCAAGAAATCTTTGTTTATATAGCTCTTGTACACGTTTGTAAGATTTATTGTACATCAAAACGCAGGAATACATCATATTTTACAGAATACCTTCAATTATTCTTTGGGGTTAGTTCTCCTTTAAAGAGAAGGTTGATTTCTGGCGAGAGGTGAACAATTTGTGAGCGTTTTCATTGTAATATTATGCAAGTGTGGAAGAACATCAAAGGAAAACACAATTCAAACACATGACCCTATTCAACTTTATCTTTAAGTGCTATCAAAATCCAGATGTATTATATGTGTGAAAAAAGAATTTTACTTTTTTGTGTACTGTAAACAGTTTTTTGAAGTCGAATACTGATGAAAGAATAAAAAAATTAGGTTTTCTGCATACCAAGGAAAACCCAAATTATGTATTCTTTTATCAATTTTTGTCTTTTTTTTTGGGATATTTGCAGAAGTGTGTCTTAAATGACATCCTCTTTCACATTATGATACAATTTAAAGGTAAAGACCAGTATTGGCAACGCCCCAATTTCAAAAAATGAAATGGAAGCTCTCATTACCAATCATGTGAAAGAATATGTTTTGACTAATACATGATGATAAAAAATTTGCCGGGAAACCGCCTACTAATTCATATATTTGGTAAATTTATTTCTCTCATGGTCTGGTGAGAGAGATAGGGTAGTCCCATATACATCTTTCTGTGTATAGTGCTTGTAACTTTACAAAGAATGGGCCAAATTTCTTATCATTTTAATGATTCCAGAACCTTGCAGATGCTAGATGCTAGATGATCAACCTTTTCTGATCGATTCCACAACGTTTCTTTCACAATGCAATCGCATGACCATTACTGGTCTTTACCTTTAAGTGAAATTTTGCAATAAAATATTTGCGCCAATTTGGGGCTCCAAACACTTTAGAGGGGCTTAACTCTTTTGCTGCTAAATTCTTTCATTCCTGTAAGCTTCGATACAGGGACATCCCAGTAGTTCCTAATAGGCAATGAGTTAGTAATCTCCTTCATCGTACCATCTTCTTTTTTACAGAATATCTACCATCCTGTTTCCGGGCAGTGCCTGAGCATAAAGCAGTTTGGCAGTATACAGATGGCACAATTGGATATCTGCAGTAGCGACCCTATGCAAGAATGGGAATACCAGATACACAGGTGACAAAGGGAAACATAGAAAGAAGGTCGCATGTCACAAATTCCCATATTTGAGCCAGGGTAGAATATGAAGTAATAACAGAAATGATGATAATAATTCTTGCTTATGATAAAATAACCTTGACATCTGTCAGAAGAAGGTGATAGTGAAATGAAAAGGAACAAAATGATCAAAATGATCAAGCAAGCAAAGAGCTTGTGATCAAGTCATCTGCATTTTTCCCCATATGACAATTTTTTTTTAAATACAGTTGTATGTACCTGATTGTATAAGCTGATAGCCCTATTGTGGGTTGAACTAGACAAATACAGAAGAAAATAATTCTTCAGATATGAATTATGTTCCTTATTCTACGATAAGTAATAAGGCATGAACACAAAATGACCAAATGCCTTGGACTTGCTTCTATACTTTTATATGGGCCATTAAAGGGGCAATTTCAAGGCATTTTCCTACACATATACCAAGTATTATTTAATTTTATTATAGATTTGTGATCATTGACATCAAAATATGAATCTCATTCGTTATTTCATGATTCTTGGTAATATATTTGACACAAAATCAAATGCCTTGAATTTGCTTCTATATTGATACAGGCAAGTTCAATGGTATGTCCCTTACATTACCAAGTGTTATGGAATTGTATTATGGAATTGTGATTATAAATTAAGTTGACATAAAAATATAATTTTAATTAACGTTTTTTCTGATTCAATCTCTAGTATGGCTATCAGGGCCCTGTAACACAAAGCTTAGCAATAGGTTGTATGACTGATTGATCTATCATACAACCAATTGTTTGTACATCATGGAGTCATGGTCAATTGCAAAATAGCAACCAGTTGCTTAATTATCTTTGTGTTACAGGGCTTAGGTTTCAGAGCCCCTTTTAAAGTGTTGGGAGCCCCAAATTCGCCAAAAATTTGATGGCAATATTTCACTTAAATTGTATCATAATGTGAAAGAGGATGTCATTTAAGACAAACTTCTGCAAAGATTTTCTCGAAAAATGTGTTTGAAGACAAATATGAATTAAAAAGAGAGTACATAATTTGTGTTTTCTGTTGTACACAGAGAACCTCAATTTGGTATTTTTCATCAATATTCAACCTCAAACACATTTGTTTTGAAAATTCTTGTAGAAATGTGTCTTAAATGACATCCTCTTTCACATTATGATAGAATTAAATTGAAATTTTGCCATCAAATTTTTGGGGCTCCCAACACTTTAGAGGGGCTTTACGAAATGTGACAAATTAGCTTTGTACTTGCCCATACCCAATATTCCTGTGATGCATATTTTTCTGTTATCTTTACTTCAGATCCTGATTCCTGTTAGCAATTGGTCCATCCATGACATTTAACATTTTAAGGATATAGATTTAGTAGATAACTAAGCTAACATGATTTTATTAACTCCTTTTGCAATACCCTTCACAGTGTAGCATAAAGCAGCTTGTGACGGTCCATTGTCTTCTTTTCATAGGAATTTGTTTTTTGCAAATTATGCCAAATGTCAATCTCTGACTGACCCCCAAAGCTCATAACCATTTCTATTATTATAGTGCCATTTTGCTATAGATTTTTCTCATAACCCTAGCTTGTACTGTTAAGTTATTTCTTACATGAACTGGCCTGAAATCAGTCTGACGATACATGTACCACCTTTTAGTTTGGGTTTGTTTGTTTTATTGCTATAATGTTGATACGTTTTTTTGAAAGAGTTTTCCCATTCCCCTTCTCATATGAAAATGAGAAGTAAACAGTACTAGACTAGTAGTGTGTGCATTGTAGAAATTATGATTTGAATTTTATTTTTGTTTACTTAAACGAACTACAAACGAAAACGCTGCTAAAATTGCATTGAATGTTGGTAAGTAGTGTATTGAAAATGACATCTTGTAGGCCATGTTACTTCATATAGCATCATGTGCTGAGAATATTAAAAGCAATGTGGCTGTTTCTGTTCATTTTTACTCAAATGAATGCAAGAAAAGAAACTAAATCCATGCAAGTAGACAGGTCGGCATGCATGTTGTTTTTTGTAGGTGTAGTTTTGTATAGAGGTATGTGGTATATATGTATGTGTAGTTTAAGTCTGAGATTATATATTTTTCTATTTTGAGTTTTATTTTTATAGTATGAATTAGAAAGCAGACTTTGAGGCATGCTAAGTAATCCTACATATGTAATGTTTTTTTGTTATTGACCTATGAGACTGAGTACGAGTGTTTTATGTCAAATGACACCATGCTAAGTACATATGATGATATACATG
>JAVYIG010012210.1:15000-55250 GCA_035222895.1 Strongylocentrotus droebachiensis | reverse complement strand
GAAAAGGAAACAGAACGTGAAATAATACATGTATATTTTCGGGCAACAGGCCTTCCAGGTTTTGTCTCATTTTACTCGGTTTTGTTCGATTAGGATAATATCATAATACAACGATCTATATGTTAATGGCCTTGTATTACGTTTGGTATCATTCATTATATTTTCGTAGCATTTATATCAAAATAATGCAATTTATGTCAGTACTTCACATCACCATTTAAATTTGAGACATTATACCAATGAGTCCCATGGAATGCATGTAGCTATTTAATGTACTTGTTGTAAATATGTACATATCTTTTATATTGTACATATGTTTATTATTGTACATATCTTTATTATGAACCAACTTTTGTATTATATGTACTTTATATGTATAAATGTACACTGTCGCTCATAAAGGTGGAATATTTGTTTTATTATCCTAATTTATGGAATTATTTTAAAAATAATTTAAAAATAATAGATCTAGATAATAGTATACTTTCTCAGATTTTATTGAATAATAATTTGCCAATGTGTGTTTTGCGTGACTGCTAAAGCATGTGTATGCTACTATGCTTATCAACTAGGGGACCTATGCCCTTAAGTCATAAATGGACAGTAATGGGATTAATGCCCCACAAAAGGGCACTAATATAGCACATCGACACGGTTTTGATCCTGGGGTCTCACATTTACGAGGCCATTGCTTTGTCACTGAACCATGACTGTACGCAGCGGGGGCTAGGGTAGGGGGCAGTTTCCATAAATAAAATAAAAAACAGAAAATGCAATAAATTTTCAATAATTTATTGCATTTTACCCCCGGTTCCCAACATAACAAATCTTCTGTGTGCCCATGCCTTGAGCCATAATGCATGGCCGTCCAGAGGATTTGTTTATGTTGGGGACCGGGGTAAAATGCAATAAATTATTGAAATTTTGAAGTAAAAAATATTCCCAATGAAATACTTTGAAATAATAGTAATATTGTAATTGATAATAAACCTCTGTATTTCCCGTCGTGAATACAAAAAAAGAATTTGTCAAATCAAACATGTTATAAATCAAGCTACAAGGATAGATAACTCTCTATTCAATAACCATTTTCATGAAAAAAATCTGTTGTTTTTATTCAAAATGTCAAAATAAAAAAAAACATTCCCAAAATATTGGTCACAAAATTTACGTTTAAACAAAGCTTCAAGTCTCAATGAAACAATGTACATTGAGACAAATTTAGATGTTATAAACATTGAATTTACTACAGCGAAAAGTTACTATAATTTAATGCTAGAAAGGAAAAATGAGAAAATTGGTCCCCATTTCTGGCAAAATATTTTAGACCTACCAGAAACATTTGTTTGGAAAGATGTATTTCAGTTCAAATTAAAGATAAGAGACAATTATATCAAACAATATAATTTTAAATTAATTCATAGAATATTGCCATCTAAAGACAATCTCTTTATATGGAAAATCGCACAATCTAACGAATGTGAAATTTGTCGTGAAAGAGAAACTATTGAACATTTTATATTTCGTTGCAAGAAATTAAGAGTTTTCTGAAAAATTATCTCAAGAATTATATATTTCATTTTTTTTTAAATAGAAATAGAAATTGATATGAAAATGTTATTGATTGGATATAAAATAGAAAATTTAGTTTACTTAATTTTTTGATAAATTATGCTCAACTGGTTATATACAAAGACTACGTAAAGCGGAACTTTGGGGGAAGTACCAACCAATCCAAAGAGGTTAATAAATAATGTTATTTCATCATTAAAATGTTATTTGAAATACAAAGAAAATATAAGATACTTCGATAATGAAAAAGTTAAGAAAGTATTAGAAATGTTAAAATGATCATTTTAAGAAATTATGTTGATCTTGTATATAATTCATATGTTTCATTTTACTTGTTTTGTAAATATATATATGTATTTTGAAATTGAACAATAAAGCCCCTCTGAAGAGGTAAAGAGAAAAAAATCATATATTTATGATGGCACTTGTATCATGTATGGGGATTGCCCTATAGATGAAGTAGAATGCTTCATTTGTTATTCACACAAATACAGTACACATCTTACTCATTTAATGATTTAAATATGATATGAAGTTGATTTGTATGCGGCGTAACAACGATACAAAAAAGGAAGAAAAAAAGGTGAGGCTGGAAACAAATGCTTCTTTAAGGAAAAATTGTTATAAATACAAATGTGTATGTGTTCTATAAAAGGAAAAAAAATGCAAAGACATAAAGATACAAGGCAAATAGTAAACATTGGTTATATTACAACAGTTAAAACTTACATGTATGATATATACACATTGAGTTATCGGGTTGTGGCAAGTGATCACCTGGATCTGGATTCCCGAAATTGTGGTAAAAGCAAACATGAATTTTATCAAAGATGTCCGAACAATTGATGACTCTTTCATTATGAAGGGATGCATTGTTCTAGCGCCATCTTGTGACTGCTTTAGTAATAAACCACATGCAAAACTGTGCAGTCGATACCCAGGAGACAACGTGTAACTGGTGCATATCGTCCCTAAGGTATCACAGCTATACAATGTTCAGAGTTGAAATCACTGCACTTAAGGGAATTTCAAATTGGCCACACCGGCCATGTCACTGTAATGTAGTGGCGAACAATATTTCCATTTGTTCCAAAACTAAACAAATACGAAAATTTCATTTATTTTTTAGATGGATGACTCAGAGGAATCTTGTATTTTCAGAGGATTTGTAATAATAGGCTATCTACGATGCTTTTTAGTAGTGCCCCAAGGGAGAAGGCATATGGGAGAAAAATAGAAAAGTAATATATTTGGTACACGACAAACGGTTGTCCTTAACTACGTCACAATCCACTGACAAAAGTGCCGACGTAAGAAACGCATATATCATATTTCAAACTTGCATAACTCTTTGTTGTATCTAAGTTGAGGGTTGCGGGCACGTCAAGCTACTTTGCTTATTTCTGTAGCCCTCCTGCATCCAATGTATGTTAATTATGCATTCAATATATTTGTTTAAATTCGTTTATTATCTGTATAAAATTATATACACTTAAAATATTGTATCAAACCATATTATGTTCATGAAAATGTATGATGAAAAAAAAAAAAAAAAAAAGATGCAGAAACCAATAAATCAAATAAAATCAAAAATCCAAATTTTTCATTAGGATTAGATTTTTTTCTTTAAATTTTCGTCATTCAGATTGGCTTATTTTTCTACTTTCATATACAACTGAGGATTGGATCCCCCCCCCCCCCCCCCATCCCCTGCCCATATTGGAGGGATGACTTAATAATTACAGTTTACCCAGAGTGTGGTGGGAGGGGGAGGCATTTCCAGTCCGTAGATACTATGTAATCGTTATTCATATAGGTCAGGAGTGGATCTAGAAGAATACATATATTGGGGGGGGGGGGGGGGGGTTGAAGAAACTGATTATTCGGAAGTGCACAAAGGGGACTTCTCAATGCTTAAAAGATCTTTTGAAAGGATCAAAACCATCTATACACAGAGTTTGGCCAACTTGGTGTTAGTGGGTCACGACATGGCGTATATTCTGTTGTTGTTGTGCTAGCCCAACACAACAGTATTCGTCATATTCGGCCCGACTCGATCCGGGTCGCGTATTTTTTATTTACACGGCAGTGAGGGGAAAAGCTCGATTAATTCCAATGAAACCGCTCGCGAAGAGTCTAGACTAGACCTAGTCGGAGTACGAGTACATAGCAGTGCAGTTATAACGGGAATTGTAACATGTAGATCTAGAGAAAGAAACGAAGAAAGACATTGAAAAGGAAAACAAGAAAACTAAATAGATTGATTTCTTATGCAATAAACAGAGACGGCAGTATGATATTATATGCGACACCATGGCACAGAGAGCGTGAACATACATGCCCTTGGCCAAGTACCGACAACACACAGTACATCGCGACAACACAAGTCATCAGTACACATCATCATTGTACACGCACTACAGACTAGACTCTCCGCGAGCGGTTTCATTGGAATTAATCGAGCTTTTCCCTCGCTACCGTGTAAATAAAAAATACGCATCCGGGTCGGCTAAACTGTCATACAGTCAAGGGCACTAACAAGGGATCGTTATCGAGCGCCCTCTTACGATGTTCTTCGCTTTCGAAAGATAAGACTCCGATTAAGTTTTCGAAAAGAAAAGACATGTGACCAGGTTGTTAGCGTGGTCAATTTTCAGTTTTTAGCTCTTCCTGAAGAGTTTTACTTTCTTCAATATTATTTGAAAATTTTGAAGCTGCATACACCTACACATGGTACCCTTACAATGTTTTGTAGGCTATGTTTGTTTGATCTGATTTGTATTACTAGCTTTAATTTATTTATGACCCTGTCAAAGAGAGAGAGAGAAAAAAAAAAGAGGGAGAGAGAGAGAGGGGAGAGAGAGAGTGAGAGAGAGGGGAGAGAGAGAAAGCGGATACGGAAGGAGAGGGGGTAGGGAAGAGAAAGAGAGGGAGAGAACGAGATAGATAGAGAGGGGGAGAGGAAAGAGAGAAAGTGAGAGAGAGTGGGTAGGGACAAGAAAGAGTGAGTGATGGGAAGGGTATCGAGCAGAGAAAGAGAGAAAGAAAGAGAGGTTAGAGACTAGAAAGAGAAAAAGAGAGTGACGGGAAGGGTAAAGAGCAGAGACAGAGAGAGAGAGAGAGTGGGGGGGGGAGAGGTTAGAGGCTAGAAAGAGTGAGAGATTGACGGGAAGGGTATAGAGCAGAGACACAGGGGGGGGGGGGGGGGTAGTGAGCAATTGTATTTTTTGTTATGTTTTGTCTCCGAAACCGAAAATTTAAGAAAAAGATTAACCACCACCCTCACCCCCCCCCCCCCCTCCCCTAGGGCTCCAGGGGAGGGGTCCCATCTTTTTTTTTTTTTTTTTTACCAGAAAGGGTGTTTTTACCTGTTTTTTTTCTAACTTCCAACATTACTATATGCATCATAAACTCAGCATAATATTTGAAAGTATGGATCATAATTATATTCGCCCCAACTCCGGCCGTGGATGAGGTTATATAAGGTTAGGATATACAGTCGAGGTCTTATATTTATAGAGTGGCGTATAGTCAGCCCATTTAGTGTGCAGTTGAATGAGGGGGGGGGGGGGTCCTGCAGGTCTTACTCGGAAAATGAAATGATATTTCAATCCCTGATTAAGTGGGTATGAAAGAATATAGCTATAGTGGGTCACATGGCGGGCGGGGGGCTAGGCGGCCCTCTCAATTTGCAGTCCTTAACAAACAAAGAAAAACAAAAGAAGATGACATTTGCCCGTGTTTTTCAATAATCCTTTTTAAAAATGTACGCTTGTTTCATTACATTAACTTTCACTTCTCTTTGTACCCCCCCCCCCCCCTCTTTCTACCTCCCCCATAACAATGTATAGAGATGAAATGGAAGGTGGTAGTATGAAGGTAATCTAGGGGCTCAGTGCTCTCTCTCTCTCTCTCACGCCCTCACACTCTCTTCCTATCGTGTAGAGATGAAATGGAAGGTGGTAGTAAGACGTTAATCTGGAGGCTGAGTGGTCAACAGAGCTCTTCCGGTTGGTTGCAAGCTACCGTACTTTACAGCAGAGCTGCCACGGTATGAACGTGTTAGTGTCCGACCTTTTTTAGAAAGTTACTTGAATAATATTATTCATCCAGTAACGTGAACATCAATAGCCCTTTTTATAAATCAACTACTGAAAGTACTTTATATACTATATTTCCGCAATGATTCGTCAGTTTTTGCAAAATATATAAAATCATAATTGCTGGCATTAGATTTTGACTATTCTGATAAACCCTCATCTCATCTGAAAAATCTTCTTTAATGTAATAGCATGTTAATAATTGTTTTAAACGTAATGCAGCATGGTTTATTTGTATTTTTTTGTCAGTACGTTGTCAAAGATGATAGTCATACAAATTACATCATTTCAAGATTCAAGTGTAAAGTTTTTTGTTTAGCCCCTTTGAAAATGACCAAATGTACATTTGAAAAAGACGCAGATGATATAAAGTGGATTCATTAAATAGAATATGACAGCATTCCATACAGATTTGGATATTAAGATCAGCAAAGTGCTTATCCTCCACATGCCATTAGCCTGTTAAGGCTGATCTTCTTTATACTGCCCTCTACGATACAATCCTTTCTACTCTGTCACTCAGTATTCATTTCAAACACATTAATTTTCTCCCTCCTATTCTACTTTTGATCTACAGTTTGTGTTCCAAGGTATGGTTGGTAATGGGAACCGAAGTGATAGTGGATTAGATGATCTGAACCCTGTATCTGGTCAATGTGATGGTAAGAATGCCCTGTTCATACCAACATGTAATGGTAAGAATGCCCTGTTCATACCAGCATGTGATGGTAAGAATGCCCTGTTCATACCAACATATGATGGTAAGAATGCCCTGTTCATACGAACATGTGATGGTAAGAATGCCCTGTTCATACCAACATGTGATGGTAAGAATGCCCTGTTCATACGAACATGTGATGGTAAGAATGCCCTGTTCATACAAACATGTGATGGTAAGAATGCCCTGTTCATACCAACATGTGATGGTAAGATTGCCCTGTTCATACCAACATGAAATGGTAAGAATGCCCTGTTCATACGAACATGTGATGGTAAGAATGCCCTGTTCATACCAAAATGTGATGGTAAGAATGCCCTGTTCATACCAAAATGTGATGGTAAGAATGCCCTGTTCATACCAAAATGTGATGGTAAGAATGCCCTGTTCATACGAACATGTGATGGTAAGAATGCCCTGTTCATACCAACATGTGATGGTAAGAATGCCCTGTTCATACCAACATGTGATGGTAAGAATGCCCTGTTCATACCAACATGCGATGGTAAGATTGCCCTGTTCATACCAACATATGATGGTAAGAATGCCCTGTTCATACCAACATGTGATGGTAAGAATGCCCTGTTCATACCAACATGTGATGGTAAGAATGCCCTGTTCATACCAACATGTGATGGTAAGAATGCCCTGTTCATACGAACATGTGATGGTAAGATTGCCCTGTTCATACCAACATGTGATGGTAAGAATGCCCTGTTCATACCAACATGTGATGGTAAGAATGCCCTGTTCATACCAACATGTGATGGTAAGAATGCCCTGTTCATACCAACATGTGATGGTAAGAATGCCCTGTTAATACCAACATGTGATGGTAAGAATGCCCTGTTCATACAAACATGAAATGGTAAGAATGCCCTGTTCATACGAACATGTGATGGTAAGAATGCCCTGTTCATACCAACATGTGATGGTAAGAATGCCCTGTTCATACCAACATGTGATGGTAAGAATGCCCTGTTCATACCAACATGAGATGGTAAGAATGCCCTGTTCATACCAACATGTGAAGGTAAGAATGCCCTGTTCATACCAACATGTGATGGTAAGATTGCCCTGTTCATACAAACATGAAATGGTAAGAATGCCCTGTTCATACGAACATGTGATGGTAAGAATGCCCTGTTCATACCAACATGTGATGGTAAGAATGCCCTGTTCATACCAACATGTGATGGTAAGAATGCCCTGTTCATACCAACATGCGATGGTAAGAATGCCCTGTTCATACCAACATGTGATGGTAAGAATGCGCTGTTCATACCAACATGTGATGGTAAGGATGCTCTGTTCATACCAACATGTGATGGTAAGAATGCCCTGTTCATACGAACATGTGATGGTAAGAATGCCCTGTTCATACCAACATGTGATGGTAAGAATGCCCTGTTCATACGAACATGTGATGGTAAGAATGCCCTGTTCATACGAACATGTGATGGTAAGAATGCCCTGTTCATACGAACATGTGATGGTAAGAATGCCCTGTTCATACCAACATGTGATGGTAAGAATGCCCTGTTAATACCAACATGTGATGGTAAGAATGCCCTGTTCATACGAACATGTGATGGTAAGAATGCCCTGTTCATACGAACATGTGATGGTAAGAATGCCCTGTTCATACGAACATGGGATGGTAAGATTGCCCTGTTCATACCAACATGCGATGGTAAGAATGCCCTGTTCATACCAACATGTGATGGTAAGAATGCCCTGTTCATACCAACATGTGATGGTAAGAATGCTCTGTTCATACCAACATGTGATGGTAAGGATGCTCTGTTCATACCAACATGTGATGGTAAGAATGCCCTGTTCATACATGAAGTGACAAAGAAACTAAAAACATTACCGCGGAAAAATAAAATGACTTTTAAAGCATCGTGTAATTTATTTTTGTCATTTATAAATCGATCTTTAATTATATTTTTACGTGGGTTTTGTAGTAATATGTGAATAAACCTCTATGAACCTCGGGCTAGGCTCAATTTTTGTGTAAAGTGATTGGTTTACGTTCTGGTGGTAAACAAGAAATAAACTGGTTAACTAATATATTCAAATTCATAAATACTTGTAAATTAAAAGGCTTTTCTTGAAAGCTTGCCCGAGGCTTGCCAAACACAGTAACAAGAAATGAATTGAGATTAAATACCAAGTATTGTAAATCATTTATAAATAAAAAGTCAATGAAATAACTCGTCACTAGGTACCCTAAGAAAGAAGCATCCATAAATTTGAATTAACATGCCTACCAAACGTTTAATGGAACAAAATGGTTTGAATATTGTCATACACTTCCATGTATGATTTAAAACTGTGCCAAGATTTGTTATATTTTGGTTCTTGGTAAATGTGAGTCTATAACTCTTACTATCACTCAATTCTGCTTATAAACCCATGCAAACCTCTTGTCGACCCAGCTCAAAATTAGGAGAAAGATTAATATACCTGAAAATCATTCTGATGTTACTTTGCAGTTACCCCACCTACGGCAAGGGTTGAACTCCCCAGCACATCACCCACAATGCCCCGTACAACTATGACGTCATTCTGATATTACTTTGCAGTTACCCCACCTACGGCAAGGGTTGAACTCCCCAGCACATCTAGCCTCTTGTCGATGCCCTCGCGCTGTTGGAGTCTCTAAATTCTGACGAGCGAAGCGAGTCAGAGAAACCGAGGCGCTTGCGCGATGCCCTCGCGCTGTTGGAGTCTCTAAATTCTGACGAGCGAAGCGAGTCAGAGAAACCGAGGCGCTTGCGCGGAGGGCCTCTTGACAAGTGATCTGAATTATATATTCATGAGACCCGATTTCCTACTGAATTATGCATGTCTAGACCGCAGCGATTGTGTGTGTGTACGTGTGTGTTCGGGATTGCCCAACTAGGCTAGTCTGCAAGCACAGACCCTAATTTGACACTTTATCAAAAAATCATTGTGCCTTGAGAGAAGCCTAGCCCAGCTATCTACTGGTACCTACTGGTTGTACCAATATAGGTCAGGAGCAGCTATAGTACGTGGCATATGGTAGTCTTATAGTGCACACTCTCTTTTACGACTGACCAGGGTTTGTGCTTGCAGAATACAACTAGGCGGCCAGTCTCGCTCTCACGGAGGGAATTCGCACAGAGCGGTAGATATTACGTCATAGTAGCTCTCTCTGATTGGATGACTTTCACCGAACTCTGCTGGGTCGGAATATTCGCCAAACAAAGTAAAACATAAGAAATTCAGATCACTTGTCAAGAGGCCCTCCGTGCAAGCGCCTCGGTTTCTCTGACTCGCTTCGCTCGTCAGAGTTTAGAGACTCCAACAGCGCGAGGGCATCGACAAGAGGCTACAGCACATCACCCATAATGCCCTGTACAACTATGACGTCATTCTGATATTACTTTGCAGTTACTCCACCTGCGGGAAGGGTTGAACTCCCCAGCACATCACCTATAATGCCCCGTACAACTACGACGTCAACAACAGGCTCTGGGACTGGAACTCCCAAGGCAACAGAGGGCGCACCTCAGCCAAAGTTCACCACATCGGGTCAGACTGAGCAGCCCAAGACAGAGACAACTGTGAACAATGGTTAGTAACTCTTATGTTACAAGCAGAGGTTGAATTCAGCCGATTCTGACAGCAATATAATTATTATGATATTCTAAGTTATTCCCTGCATAATAATAATTTGGTCTTATACTATAGCAGTATACCATATCAGCATTCATACTGCCCTGATATTATTATTACCTCATCATTAACAGGTACCAATTTTACACCTGGGTGGAGAGTGGCAAATGTGGATTGAAGGGAGTGTAGCATGACGAGACTATGTCTTTCCCGTGGCCCTACTCGGGGCCAATCGGGTATAATACGACTACAGACGACGCGACCACAGCATTCACGTGCGTGTAACATACGCGAAACCGAAGCGTGAGGACAACTTCGGTCTGTTTTGCGAACGCTAGCGCGCGCTGACAATGTAGAGATTAAGTCGCTGACTACCGTTAATCAAGTCCTTTCGTTTACGTGCAGTTGTCCAAAAGAAGACGTAGATGGCGTTAACCAGTATTTACCGTGCTACATTCCCTTTAATGTTCATGCCAAAAAACGTCAGTGTTGGGTTAGGATTCGAACCCTGAACCCATTGGTTGAGAGTCAAGTGAATGACGCTATAGAGTACCGAAGCTGTGACGTCATAAAAATCTATTTTGAGAATTTCTCTTTTTTTTTCATTTTCCGAAAGAGCATAACAAAAAATGTCCAAATGTCGAAAACCGATTGAATATGTTGAGTATTGGCTGAGATATGACCATCTGAATGAATATATTTCCTATAGCAACTCAGTGTTAATCGCTCTGGCTCCTAATCATTAGGGGCCAGAGCAATCGTTGCCGACGTCACCACAAATCTCATCCTCATTGGATGATGACCCACCCATTACTACCCAGGCCCTGGATTACCATGCCGCGTCACTAACATTCATCCTCATTGGATGATGACCCACCCATTACTACCCAGGCCCTGGATTACCATGCCGCATCACTAACATTCATCCTCATTGGATGATGACCCACCCATTACTACCCAGGCCCTGGATTACCATAGTTACAGTTATAGTTGTGCTACTGTTTCTGGTTGTTGTTGTTGTTGTTTGTATAGTTTACATTCTTAATCTATTATATCCCCTTATATTTCAGTGATGTGAACAGAGGGCCAAAAGGGGGCTGGTATGTATGTTGTACACAATATGTGTCTATTTTTTAATTTACATCATACAGTATAAATACAACTTACATGGGGCCAAAAGGGGGCTGGTATGTATGTTGTACACACAATGTGTCTATTTTTTAATTTACATCATACAGTATAAATACAATTTACATGGGGCCAAAAGGAGGCTGGTATGTATGTTGTACACAATATGTGTCTAGTTTTTAATTTACATCATACAGTATAAATACAACTTACATGGGGCCAAAAGGGAGCTGATATGTATGTTGCACACAATACGTGTCTAGTTTTTAATTTACATCATACAGTATAAATACAACTTACATGGGGCCAAAAGGGAGCTGGTATTTATGTTGCACACAATACGTGTCTAGTTTTTAATTTACATCATACAGTATAAATACAACTTACATGGGGCCAAAAGGGAGCTGGTATGTATGGTGCACACAATATGTGTCTAGTTTTTAATTTACATCATACAGTATAAATACAACTTACATGGGGCCAAAAGAGGGCTGGTATGTAAAAGTACAACTTGATTGCATTCCTTGTAAGAAGACAAAATATCACTTGTTCATACAGGATAGGTTTGACCTTTCAAGTATATTATTCTGTATAAAAAATGCCCTGCTTGGCCGCTCTGCTTCGTTTAAACAAGGGCGAAAGATGATCTTTAAATAAATCCACCATGTCAACCATTAGAAAACATATTTCCAGCTATAATGCCTAATCATGAAAGCTTCTTTATACTGTTTCGTTGGACTCTTTTGATCTAAGAGACATGTTACTTACATAGTTAAGCAAAAGGGATATTTAACTGTCATACTAATAATGAAAGTTATATTGATCATGTTAATGATGGGAGTGAATACGTATGTACGCTATTATCATATTTTGTGTTCTTTGTATGTGGAAGAGTAAACCATAAATGCATAGGTTACGTCATAAATCACCCCACCCTTTTTATGTGGTTACATAGCCTCTAGCTATAGCCATTGGGGTGACTGGCGGGATCGTAGCCGTCATCTTACTGGTGATCGTTGCTTGGTTCATTACTAAAAGACGCTCGTGGTTAGTTTAGCAATCATCTTACTGGTGATCGTTGCTTGTTTCATTACTAAAAGACGCTCTAGGCTAGTTTAGCAATCATCTTTCTGGTGATCGTTGCTTGGTGCATTACTAAAAGACGCTCAAGGTTAGTTTAGCCGTCATCTTACTGGTGATCGTTGCTTGGTTCATTACTAAAAGACGCTCAAGGTTAGTTTAGCCGTCATCTTACTGGTGATCGTTGCTTGGTTCATTACTAAAAGACGCTCAAGGTTAGTTTAGCCGTTATCTTACTGGTGATCGTTGCTTGGTTCATTACTAAAAGACGCTCAAGGTTAGTTTAGCCGTTATCTTACTGGTGATCGTTGCTTGGTTCATTACTAAAAGACGCTCAAGGTTAGTTTAGCCGTCATCTTACTGGTGATCGTTGCTTGGTTCATTACTAAAAGACGCTCAAGGTTAGTTTAGCAGTCATCTTACTGGTGATCGTTGCTTGGTTCATTACTAAAAGACGCTCTAGGTTAGTTTTATTCAGGGCTCTAGGAGTCGATTATGACCGTCTCTTTCCTGCAATAATATCATCTTTGCAACGTCGTGATATTAATATCTTTTTATGGAAATTCAAAAACTTTTTTTTTCTTGGCCCGGTACATTTAAAAGCATTTTACAGCTGCAGAATTAGTTCACTAGTCTGCTTACTAGTAATTCATGGTTTATAATAATGTTCATTTCATAAAATTACATGTGCAATAAATTTGAAGGTTGCTTATTTTTAGATAAAGAAGAAAGGTTTCAGAATTGTATACTATTGGAATATATATGGGTATAAAAAAGTGGCCATGTATATCCTACTAGTAGAGATACCGGGACGGGCTGTAATGACAAGATGTTGTAATTAAACTGCTACCAAACTCTTGTGGCATGTCGTTATTTGTGTCTAGTGTGAATGTACTAACCCCAATAGGCCATTTTTATAATGTAACCAATTTAGTGGTTAAGTGTCTCGGTACAAAACTATTTTATTCACCTGTTAGGAATAACTGTTTTCCAGTAGGAAAAGCCTTATAGTTTTTTTTCCCTAGCGACAATATCATGTAAGCAATTCGCAATCTGATTATTGAAATACAATCTTTCTTAGAAGGTAAACGAAATCATTTGTAACGAGGCACTTTATACAATTTTTGTGGGTTACATTTGGTTACATTACGAAAATGTCATATTAACAAGATAGAGTTAAGTTTATACTTCAACAAGTGTTTTTTTGTCTGTTGTGTAGTTATAAGCTGGAGATAGAAGCCCTTCATAATAACATGGAAAACCCCACCTATGACCCAGACGGGCTCGGGGGAGATGTAAGTAATAATATAAATATTCAGAATGATTTATATTATCAGTAGTATAAAAACACAATTAACATCAACAACAACGGCAAAAACAACAATAAGGACAACAAAAATTACAAAAAAGTAATGATACTAATTATCGTAATTATTCTACTACGGACTACGTCTACTACAACTACTACCAGGCGCGGATCCACTATCCAATTCTACCGGCCCGGCGCCCCTAGACCATCAAAACGGTAAAAAAAATAGGATAGTAACGTAAATGTAACCCTTTTTTAAAACAAAAAACTAAAGCGCCCATGCCTTGAGCCATAAAGCGTGGCCCTCCAGAGGATTTTTTTATGTTGGGAACCGGGGTAAAATGCAATAAATTATTGACAATTTATTGCATTTTCTGTTGTTTTTTTAATTTATGGAAACTGCCCCCTACCCTAGCCCCCGCTGCGTATAGTCATGGTTCAGTGACAAAGCAATGGCCTCGTAACTGTGAGGCCCCAGGATTAAAACTGTGTCGATGTGCTATATTAGTGCCCTTTGTGGGGCATTAATCCTTATTACTGTCATTTATGACTTAAGGGCATAGGTCCCCTAGTTGATAAGCATTGTAGCATACACATGCTTTAGCAGTCACGCAAAACACGCATTGGCAAATAATTATTCAATAAAATCTGAGAATGTATACTATTATCTAGATCTATTATTTTTAAATAATTTTTAAAATAATTCCATAAATTGGGATAAAAAAAAAATCCACCTTTATGAGCGACAGTGTACTACTACTACTACTACTACTACTACTACTTTTACTACTACTACTACTACTAATACCACTACTGCTGCTGCTGCTACTACTACGACTACCACTACTATTACTACTACATTTTGCTATTAATGATAATAATGATAATTGTGTGCAAGATCTTTTTATTAACTACTTTCGTCTGCTAACTCATAATTATTTCTTACTTTTCCATAAAAATGTTGCCAAACGATATTTGATGTTTTCATTTGTTCAGATCGTGTTGAGAGACATGGAGAACAGTCCGGTAGAAATAGAACCACGTTATCAATCCTTTGTAAGTCTTGTTTAGTTCTTGCCCAAGAATTATTGAAAACTATTTTTGAAAAATCAAGTCAAGGGCAACATAAATACCCCGGTGTGAATGGGTGGTATTCTCGAAAGTGGACTTACTTTAGTAAATGGTTTAATACCCCGGTGTGAATGGGTGGTATTCTCGAAATCGGACTTACTTTAGTCCATGGATTAATACCCCGGTGTGAATGAATGGTATTCTCGAAAGTGGACTTACTTTAGTCCATGGTTTAATACCCCGGTGTGAATGAATGGTGTTCTCGAAAGCGGACTTACTTTAGTCCATGGTTTAATCCCCCAGTGTACATGGGTGGTATTCTCTAAAGCGGACTTATTTTAATCCATGGTTTAATCCCCCAGTGTACATGGGTGGTATTCTCGAAAGAGGACTAACTTTAGTCCATGGTTTAATCCCCCAGTGTACATGGGTGGTATTCTCGAAAGCGGACTTACTTTAGTCCATGGTTTAATCCCCCAGTGTACATGGGTGGTATTCTCGAAAGAGGACTAACTTTAGTCCATGGTTTAATCCCCCAGTGTACATGGGTGGTATTCTCGAAAGCGGACTTACTTTAGTCCATGGTTTAATACCGGTGTACATGGGTGGTATTCTCGAAAGCGGACTTACTTTAGTCCATGGTTTAATACCGGTGTACATGGGTGGTATTCTCGAAAGCGGACTTACTTTAGTCCATGGTTTAATACCCTGGTGTGAATGGGTGGTATTCTCGAAAGCGGACTTACTTTAGTCCATGGTTTAATCCCCCAGTGTACATAGGTGGTATTCTCGAAAGCGGACTTACTTTAGTCCATGGTTTAATACCGGTGTACATGGGTGGTATTCTCGAAAGCGGACTTACTTTAGTCCATGGTTTAATACCCCGGTGTACATGGGTGGTATTCTCGAAAGCGGACTTACTTTAGTCCATGGTTTAATACCCCGGTGTACATGGGTGGTATTCTCGAAAGCGGACTTACTTTAGTCCATGGTTTAATACCCTGGTGTGAATGGTGGTATTCTCGAAAGCGGACTTACTTTAGTCCATGGTTTAATCCCCCAGTGTACATAGGTGGTATTCTCGAAAGCGGACTTTAGTCCATGGTTTAATCTTTCGACTAAGTATGCAATGTCAAGTGTCCATATGAATATGTTTTTGAATAATTTAATCTGTCACTAAATTAAAATAAAATGTAATATTGTAATTAATGAACGACAATATAACTAAGAAATAATTATGTTATGCTAATTTAGATACATATCAAATTATTCAAAAATATATTCATATGGACACTTGGCATTCCATACTTAGTCGGGGGATTAAACCATGAACTAAAGTTATTCCTCTTTCGAGAATACCACCCATATAAATAATGTTCAGGATACGTAATACGTCATTATCATGTTCACGTATTCCAATAGGTGACGTCATCAGCTATTGAAAACAGGTTGATTTTCACGAAAGTATTTGCGATCGTGTTATAGGTTGAAGAATAGCGTTGCTATGGGGATGCCACGTCCCATTCTCCTTTGTTACAGAATAAGAATGATTTTGAAAGGAGAACAAAATATGCCTGATAATTATACCTGATGATCTCTGATCTATCCATCTCAAAAGATATTTCAGGCCTCCTTCATGTATTGTAATTTCTCACAAAAATAAATAAACAGTATACTTCATTTGTATTTTAAACCATTGACATGCGCGCTTTCTTATGTTCGTTTAGGGATATTGAAAATAGTACGTCTGCATTCATTCTCTCATATTTAAAACAAAGTTGATATGAATCGAAACACTCAGTGGTGTGTAGTATTATATGATGTATAGTGTCCGCCTGTTTATTCCAAGGGTCGATCAAAGCCAGTAAACTGGAAATTCATTTTGACCTCTCTATAATAAATATTGAGAAACAGAGTATACACACGATGAGTAAGCGTTCTCAGAGCCTAGGTCTATGTAAGAGTGATGAATGGCATAGTTGTATGCTGTTACATCACATCATATTCATTTTATACTTAACAATTTATTAGCTGTTTTTCTCTTTTGTATTTGTTATTACAGGCTCCCGTAGTCCATACGGATGAGGGCTTTGAGAATCCTACCTACGCAAGTATGACGTCACCAGATGACACCGACATATAAATGACGTCATTATAAATATGGTCCATAGGGGATCATAGGATTTTCTTCTTCTGTAACAATGTGACGTCATATCCTTACCTCTTACATGACGTCATCAGATGACACCGACATTTAAATGACGTCATTATAGATATGGTCCACACGGGTTCATATGATTTTGTTCTTCTGTAACAATTTGACGTCATATCCTTACCTCTAACATGTCTCATAAGAACATGACATCCTTAAAAATATCAAATACAAATATAGCCCAATCGATTGAATTTAATATATAGACGACCAACTTTGGGCGATTCACATTGCAGACTTGGGTAATGTGTAAAGCACAATCAATCGCCTTTTCACTATACAACTGAGCAAAAATATTGGCAAAATTTTGTATAATTGCCTCAAAGTCGGTCGGACAACCAATTACACTCATTAAGAACAATTTTTAAACGCATAACTTGTGCTTTTTGTTTATATCGCATAAAATAGGGTCTCTTGTTTCGAAACTTAGAAAGGCATTCCACCAAATAAACCTTAGTGGAGCTAAAGAAGCGATAAAGACAAAATGTCTTGTTTGAAGACATGCCTGCAGTGCTGAGGCTCGAACCTACGATCTTTATTTCTCCACACAGGTGTTATAAACGGCACTTCCTCTAGGTTTATACACGTGTGTTTACATGCTTTTATTAGACTAGGTCAATTTCAGTTTATAAATCATTTGCCACTGTTGTTATCAAACGTATACTGAACCAATGCTAATTAACGTAACGGTAATTATTAATAACACACGGATCTTTGTTTTATAACATAACATATATTATATATTGCAAATAGTGCAAACATTGATAAGTTGCATTGACTAAAGTGTTGATTAATCTGTGACTAGGCTTTAAATCTACGTTTTCCAATAACAGGCCTAAATTCAGAGTCAGAGAAAGTTTGATGGACCCGCTATATAACTACTTTTTTTAATTAGGTGATATGTTTTAAATGAATTTTGTGTTGTTTTCCCGCTCTTGAATATTGGCTGTTATGCATCAATAATATTTTCTCCAGCTCAAATATCCAATTGCCGTTTACATTTGCATTGCTGTCTACTTTTCTACTTCATTATGTTTGCTTATGTCACTTTTTGTAGGGTGAGGGGGGGGGGGGGGTAATATACTTGAATTGAAGGGAAAGTAAACCAAATTGATTGGAAATATATATATACTCTTGATATACTAAAATGAATATGAACATGGTTTTGGTTTATTGTGTTTTTCTTGTTACATTACATTCATCATGTACATGTTATTGGTTGTCCGTAGCAACATGCTCGCAAAATACAACTTAAATCTAAATTGTAAATAGTGGCAGGCATCATTTACATGAGCGTATATAAGTGTGCATTGTTGTGAATATTATTATGTTTGACACGAGAAAGCCGGAGTGTGAGAGAGAAAAAGAGAAAGAGAGAGTGTGTGAGAGAAATAGAGAGAAAGGGAGAGAGAGAAAGAGAGAGTGTGTGAGAGAGAGAGACAGAGAGAGAGAAAGAGAGAGAGAGAAAAGGAGAAAAGAGAAAGAGAGAGTATGAGAGAGAGAGAGAGAAAGCGAGAGTGTGGGACAGGGAGAAACAGAAAAAAAGAGTGAGAGAGAGAGAGTGTGTGAGAGAGAGAGAGAGAAAGAGAAAGATAGAGTGTGGGAGAGACATATAGAGAGAGAGAGAACAACAAAGGTATACTAGATAAAGAGTACGGACGGTAATTCTGTTTGGAGCCAGAAGTACGTTAACTCGTAATACTTCAACACAGAGTTAACACCCTTCTGGCTCTCAACAGACTGTAGTGATGAATAAGAGAGGGTATAATGAAAGATAAGGTGGTTTTAAGAGACAGAAAATGATCCTTTTCATTTACATTTAAAAGCACCAAGTATAACAAATAACTCTTCACAAAGCAACAAAAAAACAGCAGTATACATTGACATATATATATGAAAATTATGTTACCTCTACCATTTCTTCACTTTCTTATTCCAATCTATAATTAATTTGTTCTGATTACGTAGACATTGTCAGGCCATGTTTCCTTATTCTTTCTCTCTCTCTCTCTCTCTCTCTCTCTCTGGCCCTCTCTCTATATCACACTCTCTCACCCTCACCTTCTCTCTCCACCCTCCCTCTCTCAATCTCTCTCTCTCTCTCTCTCTCTTTGGTTTTCATATACCTTTTTAATAGTTCTCTTGAACTTTTGTAGACTCTGTTCACCCCTAGATCATCTGAGGTGACTTCTTCCGGATGAGGAAAGAAAGATCATGAGAGATCAAAATAACAGGAAATAACACCGACCTGGTATTCGGCCTAGGCCTACATTGTGAACATATGGGGAAAGTCACTAACCATGATCTCGCAAACAAAGTGTACTATCTTTGCTTACAGTTTTCCAAATTGTATCAACTGGTATGAACTGGTACAAGTTGAAACCAGTTGAAAACAGTAGATACCAGTTAGAAATCCTTACTGATTTCAACTGGTATCAACTGGAATTCCGACCTGGGAAGTAGGCCTGCAGCAAAATGGGATACTTTGTTTGAAGATCATGGTTGGTGAATTTCCCCATATTTTCAGAATGTAGGCCTAGTCCGAATACGAGGTCGGTGTTATTTCCTGTTTTTTTAAAATCTCTCATGATCTTTCTTTCCTCATCCGGAAGAGGTCACCTCAGATGATCTAGGGGTGAACAGAGTCTACAAAAGTTCCAGGTACCACTAGAAACCAGTACATTCAACTGGTTTTAAATATGTAAATTGAAACAACGCTAACTGGTACCAGTTGATTTACCAGTTGAAACTTCCAGTTGATTTATCAGTTGATTTACCAGTTGAAAATCAGTTGAAAACAAGTTGATTATCCAGTAATCAATCACCTGATAATCATTAATCATTATTAGCATCTAGCCACCAACTTGACCATATATACGAACCCTTGCAAATACCCGACCACAATGTTCATTTGAAATAGATTACGGATGTGTTTTATGTATGTATACATATCTCGTGCATACACGTATTAAGCCAGTGGCGGATCCAGGTGGGGGGGGGGGGGGGAGGGGGGGGGGGGTGGTAACATACTTGAATTGAAAGGAAAGTAAACCAAATTGATTGGAAATATATATATACTCTTTATATACTAAAATAAATATGAACATGGTTTTGGTTTATTGTGTTTTTCTTGTTACATTGCATTCATCACGCTTGTTATTGGTTTTCCGTAGCAACATGCTCGCAAAATACAACTTAAATCTAAATTGTAAATGGTGGCAGGCATCATTTACATGAGCGTATATATTATATTAAGTGTGCATTGTTGTGATTATTATTATGTTTGAAACGAGAAAGCCGGAGTGTAAGAGAGAAAAAGAGAAAGAGAGAGTGTGTAAGAGACATAGAGAGAAAGAGAGAGAGAGAAAGAGAGAGTGCGAGAGAGAAGGAGAGAGAGAGAAAAGGAGAAAAAAGAAAGAGAGAGTATGAGAGAGAGAGAGAGAGAGAGAAAGAGAGAGAGTGTGGGACAGGAAGAAAAAGAGAAAGAGAGTGTGAGAGAGAGAGAGTGTGTGAGAGAGAGAGAGAGAGAGAGAAAGAGAAAGAGAGTGTGGGAGAGACATAGAGAGAGAGACCAACAAAGGTAAATAACTAGAGAAAGAGTACATACGGTAGTTCTGTTTGGAGCCAGAAGGACGTTAACTCATAATTATTCAACACAGAGTTAACACACTTCTGGCTCTCAACAGACTATAGTGATGAATAAGAGAGGATATAGTGAAAGATAATGTGGTTTTAAGAGACATAAAATGATCCTTTTCATTTACATTCAAAAGCACGAAGTATTACAAATAACTCTTCACAAAGCAAAAAACAGCAGTATACGTTGACATATATATTAAAATTATATTACCTCTACCATTTCTTCTCTTTCTTATTCCAATCTATAATTAATTTGTTCTGATTACGTAGACATTGTCAGGCCATATTTCCTTATTCTTTCTCTCTCTCTCTCTCTCTGACCCTCTCTCTATATCCCACTATCTCACCCTCACTTTCTCTCTCCACACTCCCTCTCTCTCTCTCTCTCTCTCTCTCTCTTTGGTTTTCATATACCTTTTTAATAGTTCTTTGGAACTTTTATAGACTCTGTTAACCCCTAGATCATCTGAGGTGACTTCTTCCGGATGAGGAAAGAAAGATCATGAGAGATCAAAATAACAGGAAATAACACCCGCCTCGTATTCGGTCTAGGCCTACATTGTGAACATATGGGGAAATTCACTAACCGTGATCTCGCAAGCAAAGTGTACTATCTTTGCTGCAGGCATATTGTACTAGGCATACTATGTTGTGTAAGTCGCTGTAAGTAACAGTGTCTGCACAGTGAGACTAGGCTGAGGGCATACTGCAAGGGGCTCTTCTTTATAGCTGATTTAGACAATGCGCATGCGTTATGATCGATCTGAACTAAAGGTTTAGAACAAAGGTCAGAGGTAGGGGGAGGGGTAAATAAACTTTAAAACGGTAAACTTGGGGGACAGAAACTGTCACCAGGATGGAAAATACATTAACAAATCTCAGCTTAGTATTTATATGAAGGCAAAAATAATGACCCCATTGCACCGTCTATCTTAATCTATTTTGGACCTCTTGTTTTGTGTATGTTTTATTTTTTCGTTTATCAATGATTATTAATCAAGTTGCAGAGATCATTTAGCCCACTTAACAAGTGGTATTTTCATAATTTTAGTGCTCAAATTATTAATTATTCTCGCCTCGTCTCCAATGATCATTCATATTGTGCCCCTCTTCAATGAAATTTCAATTTTGCCTTTTTCTTTCCATTTTTCATTCGACGTCACTGATTTTGTTAGCATTTGCCTCCCCCGCTCTCTCACCAGACAGTAACGTTTTCAATCCAGGACCCCCTTCGATTCTACATCTTCCATAGGCTCTATTACCATCCCTCCTTTGTTTTTGTCAGGTAATAGACTTGAATTGAAGGAAAAGTACAACAAGGATTATAAATATACATACTCTTCATACACTAAAATGAAGATACACGTGGTTTTGGTTAGTTTTGTTTTTTCTTGTTTTAAGGAAGTGGTGTGAATTTCATGTTACATTACATTCATCATGTACATGTTATTGGTTGTCCGTAGCAACAGCTCGCAAAATACAACTTAAATCTTAATTGTAAATGGTGGCAGGCAGATGGCAGCCCTTACATGAGCGTATATAAAGTAAGTAAGTAAGTAAGTAAAGTAAAGTTTTATTTAACCATAAAATGAAACATGTACATACAAATGAGTAACATTAAACATAATGCGGTAAAGGACACCCTTAGAAGCAAATTGCTTGTGGTGGGGCCTTAAAAAGAAAAAAAAAACTACACATAAATTATACAGTTTAAAAACTTTAAAATAACATGATACAAACACACATGCACGCTCACACATATACATACACACATACATTCAAAATATTCTCCTCTGCTCAAACTTGTTTACATAAATCATTAAATAATAACTGTGCATTGTTGTGTTCATTATTATGTTTGACACGAGAAAGTCGGACTGTGAGAGAGAGAGAAAAAGAGAAAAAGAGAGTGTGGGAGAGACATAGAGAGAAAAAATAGAGAGAGAGAGGTAATTCTGTTTGGAGCCAGAAGGGCGTTAACTCATATACTTCAACACAGAGTTAACACCCTTCTGGCTCTCAACAGACTATAATGATAAATAAGAGAGGGTATAATGAAAGATAAGGTGGTTTTAAGAGACAGAAAATGATTAGTTTCATTTACATTTAAATGCGCCAAATATTAAGAAATAACTCTTCACAGAGCAAAAAACAGCAGTATACATTGACATATATACGACAAATATGTTATCTCTACCATTTCTTCTCTTTCTTATTCCAATCTATAATTAATTTGTTCTGATTACGTAGACATTGTCAGGCCATATTTCATTATTATTTCTCTCTCTCTCTCTCTCTCTCTCTGACCCTCTCTCTATATCCCACTCTCTCACCCTCACTTTCTCTCTCCACCCTCCCTCTCTCAATCTCTCTCTCTCTCTCTCTTTGGTTTTCATATACCTTTTTAATAGTTCTCTGGAACTTGAGTAGACTCTGTTCACCTCTAGATCATCAGAGGTGACTTCTTCCGGATGAGGAAAGAAAGATCATGAGAGATCAAAATAACAGGAAATAACACCGACCTGGTATTCGGTCTAGGCCTACATTGTGAAAATATGGGGAAATTCACTAACCATGATCTCGCAAACAAAGTGTACTATCTTTGCTGCAGGCCTACTTGTACTAGGCATACTATGTCCTGTAAGTCGCTGTGCGTAACAGTGTCTGCACAGTGAGACTAGGCTGAGGGCATACTGCAAGGGCTCTTCTTAGCTGATTTAGACAATGCGCATGCGTTATGATCGATCTGAACTAAAGGTGTAGAACAAAGGTCAGAGTTAGGGGGAGGGGTAAATAAACTTTGAAAGGGTAAACTTGGGGGACAACAAATTTTAGTTTAGTATATATATGAAGGCAAAAATAATGACCCCATTGCACCGTCTATCTTAATCTATTTAGGACCCCTTGTTTTGTGTATGTTTTATTTTTTCGTTTATCAATGGTTATTAATCAAATTGCAGAGATCATTTAGCCCACTTAACAAGGGTATTTTCATAATTTTAGTGCTCTAACAATTAATCATTCTCGCCTCGTCTCCAATGATCTTTCATATTGTGCCCCTCTTCAATGACATTTCAATTTTGCCTTTTTCTTTTAATTTTTGCATTCGACGCCACTGATTTTGTTAGCATTTGCCTCCCCCGCCCTCCCACCAGACAGTAACGTTTTCAATCCAGGACCCCCTTCAATTCTACACTTTCCATAGGCTCTATTTCCATCCCTCCTTTGTTTTTGTTTGGTAAGAGACTTGAATTGATGGAAAAGTACAACAAGGATTATAACTATATATACTCTTCATATACTAAAATGAAGATACACGTTGTTTTGGTTAGTTCTGTTTTTCTTGTTTTAAGAAAGTGGTGTGAATTTCATGTTACATTACATTCATCATGTAGATGTTATTGGTTGTCCGTAGCAACAGCTCGCAAAATACAACTTAAATCTAAGTTGTAAATGGTGGCAGGCAGATGGCAGCATTTACATGAGCGTATATAAGTGTGCATGGTTGTGTTCATTATTATGTTTGACACGAGAAAGCCGGAGTGTGAGAGAGAGAAAAAGAGAAAGAGAGAGTGAGAGAGAGAGAAAGAGATAGGGTGTGAGAAACATAGAGAGATAGAGAGAGAGAGAGAGAGAGAAAAGGAGAAAGAGAGAGTGTGTGTGAGAGAGAGAGAGAGAAAGAGAGAGAGAGAGAGAGAGAGAAAGAGAGAGAGAGAGAGTCAATAACTAGAGAAATAGTACGTACGGTAATTCAGTTTTGAGCCAGAGGGACGCTAACTCGTAATACTTCAACACAGAGTTAACACCCTTCTGGCTCTCAACAGACTATAATGATAACTAAGAGAGGGTATGATGAAAGATAAGGTGGTTTTAAGAGACGGAAAATGATCAGTTTCATACATTCAACGGCACCGAGTATTACAAAGAAACCTCTTCACAAAGCAAAAAAACAGTAGTAAACAATGACATATATAATTAATTTGTTCTGATTACATATACTATGTCACGCAAAAAGGAAGGAAAGATCATGAGAGATCAAAATAACATGAAATAACACCCACCTCGTATTCGGCCTAGGTCTACTTTGTGAAAATGTGGGGAAATTCACTAACCATGATCTTGCAAACAAAGTATCCTAATTGTATGCTAACAGTTTTCCAAATTGTATCAACTGGTAGTGGTATCAACTGGTACCAGTTGAGACCAGTTGAAAACAGTAGATACCAGTTTGAAATCCTTACTGGTTTCAACTGGTATCAACTGGAATTTCGACCTGGAAAGTAGGCCTGCAGCAAAATGGGATATTTTGTAGCAAAGCAGATGTACAACATGTTCCGACATCCAGGTGCGTGTTGAAAGTATGCTTAATATCCCCTTTCAAGAAATATACAAGAAATTAGTATTTAAGACTACTGTTACAGTAAAGAATCTATCCCCCAAACCGCAAGAAATATAATACCTTTCACAACAGATGCTACATAATTATATTAACCTTGGCGTTATTCTGCGAAGAATATTATGTCAGGAAATAGAAGCTGAAAGTGCCTTTCGCAATCCTAATGTTTTTCTACCAAAATGACTTTCGCTATTAAAAGTACACTAAGGGCTAATGACTATTCGAAACAAGAAATCAGAGGTTATAATCATCAGTGCATTTCAAACGGATGTACAGCATTTCCCGACAGGCCGGGTGCGTGCTGAAAGCATACTTGAGTTCCTCTTTCATAAAATATACCAAATTATCAGAAATTAGTATTTAAAGAAAAAATAGACTTCTGGTCATGCGATTGCATTGTGAAAGAAACGGTGTGGAATCAATAAGCAAAGGTCGATCATCTAACAAATAGGGATTGTTGTATACTGCAAGGTTCTGAAATCAGCAAAATGATACGAAATTCGGCCCAGTCTTGGTAAAGTTGCAATCACTGTACACAAACAGATGTATAACTACATGAACATGTGATATAAAATCCGTCCCGATTGTTATGATGTTACATGCCATTATTAAAATATTAAGGCATTTGAAGAGCCATGCTTTTCAAGGAACATTTTTTATCTGATTTTCTTCCACACTTGCATAGTCAACAATGATGAATTGCTCACAAATTGTTTTGCATCTCTTCCTAGAACTCAACCTTCTCTTTAAGACTTTAAGAAGGTAGTCTTTTTCCTAGCAGATCCAGAAATCCACAAACGCTGGTAGTGGTGGTGGTGGTGGGGGAGGGGGAGGGGGTAGGGGTGGCGCGAATTTTTTTTATTGGGACTGCATGGATACTATGCTATCTATAATTTAAAGTTGTATTAATGAAGCAATTTCCCAAGATCTGTTTATATCGCATAAAATAGGGTCTCTTGTTTCGAAACTTAGAAAGACATTCCACCAAATAAACCTCAGTGGAGCTAAAGAAGCGATGCAGATAAAATGTTTTGTTTGAAGACATACCTGCTGTGCTGGGGCTCGAACCTACGATTTTTATTTCTCCACACAGGTGTAATAAACGACACTTCCTCTAGGTTTATACAGGTGCAATTACTTGCTTTTATTCGGCTAGGTTAATCTCCGTTTAGAAATCATTTGCCACTGTTGTTATCAAACTTATACTTAACTAATGCTAATTAACGTAACGATAATTATAAATAACACACGGAAGCTTTGTTTTAAAACATTACAAATATTATACATTGCAAATAGTGCAAAAATTGATAAGTTGCATTGATTCAAGTACTGATTAATCTTTGACTCGCCCTTAAATCTACGTTTTTCAATAAAAAGCCTATATTCAGAGTCAGTGTAAGTTTGATGGACCCGCCAAATAAGTATATTTTTAATAAAGTGATCATTTGTTCTTTATGTTTGAAATGTATTTTGTGTTGTTTTCCCGCTCTTTAATACTGGCTGTTATATATCAATTTTCTTCAGCTTAAATAATCAAATGCCGTTTACATTTACATTGCTGTCCACTGTTATACTTCATCTTGTATGATTGTCTATGTTGTTGTTGTTGTTGTTGTCGTTTTTTTGTATGGGGGGGGGGGGGGTTATATACTTGAAGTGAAGGGAAAATAAACAAAATTGATTGGAAATATATATACTTTTTATATACTAAAATGAATAAAAAAATGGTTTTGGTTTATTCTGTTTTTCTTGTTACATTGCATTCATCAAGTGCATGTTATTGGTTGTCCGTAGCAACAGCTCGCAAAAAAAACACTTATAAATGGTGGCAGGCAGATGAAAGCATTAACATGAGCGTATATAAGTTTGCATTGTTGTGTGCATTACTATGTTTGACACGAGAAAGCCGGAGTGTAAGAGAGAGAAAAAGAGAAAGAGAGAGTGTGGAGAGACAGAGAGAGAGAGAGAAAGAGAGAGAGAAAAAGAGAGAAAGAGAGGGTGTGGGAGAGACAGAGAGAGAGAGAAAAAGAGAAAGAGAGAGGGTGGGAGAGACAGAGAGAGAGAGAGAGAGAAAGATAGAGAGAGAAAAGAGAAAGAGAGAGTGTTGGAGAGACAGAGAGAGAGAGAGAGAGAGAGAAAGAGAGAGAGAAAGAGAGAGAGAGAGAGAGTCAATAACTAGAGAAAGAGTATGTACGGTGTTTCCGTGTGGAGCCAAAAGGGCGTTAACTCATTTATTTCAACACAGAGTTAACACCCTTCCGGCTCTCAGCAGACTGTAATGATAAATAAGAGAGGGTATAGTGAAAGATAAGATGGTTTTAAGAAAGAGAAAATGATCAGTTTCATTTACATTCAAAGGCACCGAGTATTACAAAATAACTCTTCATAAAGCAAAACAACAGCAGTAAACGATGACATATATAATTAATTTGTTCTGATTACGTAGACTATGTCACGCATAACACCCACCTCGTATTCGGCCTAGACCTACATTGTGAAAATATGGAGAAATTCACCAACCATGATCTTGCAAACAAACTAGTATCCTAATTTTATGCTTACAGTTTTCCAAATTCTATCAACTGGTATCAACTAGTACCAGTTGAGACCAGTTAAAACAGTAGATACCAGTTTGAAATCCTTACTGTTTTTAACTGGTATCAACTAGAATTTCGACCTGGGAAGTACGCTTGGAGCAAAATGGGATATTTTGTAGCAAAGCAGATGTACAACATGTTTCGACATCCAGGTGCGTGTTGAAAGTATGCTTAATATCCTCTTTCAAGAAATATACAAGAAATTAGTATTTAAGACTACTGTAACAGTAAAGAATCTATCCCCCAAACCGCAAGAAATATAATACCTCTCACAACGGATGCTTGAGATATTAATCTTGGCGTTATTCTGTAAATTATCATATCAGGAAAAAACGCTGTACGTGCATTTCTCAATTCTTATGTTTATATAACACTTTTACTTTCACTGAAGTTTAATGACTATTCGAAACAAGAAATCAGAGGATATATTCACCAATGCATTTTCCGACAGGCCGGGTGCGTGTTGAAAGCAAATTGGAGTTCCTCTTTCATGAAATATACCAAATTATCAGAAATTAGTATTTAAAGATAAAGTAGAGTTCTGGTCATGCTATTGAATTGTGAAAGAAACGGTGTGGAATCAATAAGAAAAGGTCGATCATCTAGCAAATAAGTATTGTTGTGTACTGCAGGTTCTGGATTCAGCAAAATGATATGAAATTTGGCCCAGTCTTGGTGCGTTGCAATCACTGTACACAAAAAGATATGGGACTACATGAACATGTGGAATAAAAATCCGTCCCGATTTTTATGATATTACATGCCATTGTTAAAATATTAAGGCATTTGAAGAGCCATGCTTTTTAGGGAACATTTTTTTATCTGATTTTCTTCCGCACAGTCAACAATGATGAATTGCTCACAAATTGTTTTGCATCTTTTCCTAGAACTCAACCTTCTCTTTAAGACTTTAAGAAGGTAGTCTTTTTCCTAGCAGATCCAGAAATCGACAAATGCTGGTAGTGGTGGTGGTGGTGGGGGAGAGGGAGGGGGTAGAGGTGGCGCAATTTTTTTCTTCTTGGGACTGCATGGATACTATGCTATCTATTATTTAAAGTTGTATTAATGAAGCAATTTCCCAAGATCTGGGGTAGCCACCATTAGTCAAACGTTTTTATACATTTCCAATGCATTTTAATGGAACATAGCACGTACAAGCAGAAACCACAGTGGCATATTTGGCAGTCTTCACATTAAATCAAAATTTCGACCACGATCTCGTCTTCTCATCAAAACTTGAATCCCGGTACATTTGTAGAGTAAAATGGCGCCCAGATGACGTCACGCATCAGTAATCAAACAAATCTCTTCGTTAGGATCAATATTCGTGCATACGGCACATGTCATGAAAATATCATTGTCATTACCCATGTCATTCCTTAAATATGAAGCGAACAAAATCTATACCGTAAAAAGCGCGACAGATCGCCAAATAATAAAACTGTGAACGAATGGTTCTTAGATATTAGTAGCTGAATGAAAACATTGTTAAAAAATACAAATGCATATATACGTTTTATTAAAATAGGAATAACAACATTAGGACAGACGTAAACATAATAAACAAATAATTAACATTGATTTCATTACAACTTTACGACAGTAAAACTTGCCCTGTGTTGTATCTGTACAGAATATATATAAACATTGGGCTATCAGGTTATGGCAAGTGTTCAATCTGGATATTGATTCCCAACATTGTGGTAAAAGCAAACATGAATGTCATCACAGATGTCCAACCATATCGATGACTCTTTCATTAAGAATGGGGGGGGGGGTTCTAGCGCCCTCTAGCGCCACGCAGTAGCAAACGTGTAACTTGTGTATTTCTTATCGTCCCTAAGATATCACAGTTATGAATTTGTGAAATTTGTATTCACTACACTTCTACACTTAAAGGGAAAGTCCACCCCAAAAATAAGTTTGTTTCGATAGAGGCAGAATAATAAGAAAATCAGGTGAGTGAAAGTTTGAGCAAATTCTGAATGAAAATAAGAAAGTTATGAATTATTGAAGTTGTGATCAATCAAACACAAATTGGCAACTTTATGACGTATCATGCGAGCTCAACTTCTATTTGCTCAGTACTGAAAAAATCTAAAATTTTAATTTTCCCTCAAGAAAAATTTCAACCATACATGCACCCTAAATATAATAATTGCAAATATGTTTCTATACTCCCCCTGCAAGGAACAAATATATATTCCGTCATTAATAACGAAGAAAACATGATTTTATGGAATATTATGCACAAAGCAAATGAAGGAGAGCTCGTATAATAAGTCACAGAGTTGCCAATTTGTATTTGATTGATCACAACTTCAATAATTCATAACTTTCTTATTTTCATTCAGAATTTGCTCAAACTTTCACTCACCTGATTTTCTTATTATTCTGCCTCTATCGAAACAAACTTATTTTGGGGGTGGACTTTCCCTTTAAGGGCAATTCAAACTGGAAACACGGGTAATGTTACTTTGATGAAGTCGTATGTTTACTTGTTACCATTTCCTCCAAGACAAAAATATAAAGAATTGTTTTTCTCTTCCAAAATGGATGACTCAGGAGATTGTTTTCTTTAAAAAAAGGAATACATGTAAACATATGGAGAGAAAGAAATACAGAGAGAGAGAGAGAGAGAGAGAGAGAGAAGGGCTAATTGTCTGTCTGCCTTCGTTCTAGATTACCTTGACTAAACTGACAGTAATCATTATAGTAGTAGTAGTAGTAGTAGTAGTAGAAGCAGTAGTAGTAGTAGTAGTAGTAGTAGTAGCAGCAGCAGTAGTAGTAGCAGTAGTATAATTATAATCAATAGTAGTAGTAGTAGCAATAGTAGTAACAGCAGCAGCAGCAACAGTAGTAGTAGTAGTAGTAGTAGTAGTAGTAGTAGTAGTAGTAGCAGTAGTATGGCAGTATCAGTAGCAGTAGTAGCAGTAGTAGTAGCATCAGTAGCAGTAGTAGTAGTATTAGTAATAGTAGTAGTATAGTAGTTGTAGTAGTAGTCACATTTTAATCATTATCGCATCATAAACAGTAAGTGTATGCAGCGCCCATAACATTCTGACGGGCCTGTGATACGACCATATTTAGTTATTCACACCATTATCATGAACCCATTCGTTTTCCTTTTCTTGAAAGAGAAGGTCATACTTGTATTTTCGATCCATACGCATATTCATTTAGATCAACAGACCTTACAATATGCTCCGGTCGTTTTTGTCGTCATCACTGTTTATGTTGTCGATTTTTTTTTTAGATTGTTATTAAATACTTCTCAGCAGAATACAATTTACCAGCATAAAAAAAGGAAAATGCTCCCCCTTTTATATTATGTCGTGAAGTGTTATACGCTTTGCATTTCTTGTATTAAAATACAAAGTTCAGTGAAAACGCGTTATACCTTTGTTGCCATCCTTTTACACAGCCATACCACTTCCTTGTTGGTTCATTACATTTAACCTATTTTTAGTACTATTGTATTTTAAAGGCATCGCTTAACAATGTTAAATTTGAGATGCACGGCCCTACATTTTATCAGTGTCTGTGATATAGTGCAATATTGAAGCCCTAAAAAAAGTGCCTCAAACAAGTACAAATCTTTGAGTGACCGGTTTTACCATACCCGTTTTCCCCAATAGACTGTAGTGTTATGAAAACCGTTTGGCAAACGGTTTTCAAAACGTGTAATTCCAATCACAAATATCTTGATATTATAAAGACAGGCGATCGGCTTGTACAAGTCATGGTGTTCCTGACTGAACTAAATGTTTATATTTATGATTGCAGCATCAGCTAAATCCAGGATTTTGTTTCAGAATCTGAGACAAAGTTACCAGATCCCTTTAAGCGTTTAATATGAAAGGCCTTTACAATGTACCATCTGACTATCAGAAACGTTCAGAAAAAAAGGTTTATTCTGGAAATGATGAAGTTGTAAGCGAAGCCTCCCCCTCTAGTAGCTAAACTGTGATTATTCATTTTAGAATAAGGACACGTTCCATGAATGAATAATATTGTATGTTTGTCATGATGGACCACACACACATATATATATATATATATATTTTTTTTTTTTTTTTTTTTTTGGTAACTCCGCGGCACTGATACATCGTAAACGTCCCCGTACTAGCTATTTTGTGATTTACGAGTATAACGGAATAAATTGTCTTAATTTTTTGCTGACGATATATTATATACAAAATTAGGTCACAAGGTTTAATAGTCTAACAATAGTGGATAGTTTCATAAGACACATATCAACCACGCAGGTAGCTCAAGGCGCTCCAATACTAATTATGTTAGGCTATCGATTTCAGTGCATGCTGTATTTTAGGAATCCCTTCCTTCCGGTACTCATTCAACACATGGGTGGAGAGAGGCAAATGACGGTCAATAGTGCCGCGGTGGGACTCGAATCGCGAACAAATTGATTCACATTCAGACGGCGTATGCACTTTACCACGACACATTTACAATTATAATGTATTCGTTTGTATTCGCATCAAGGGTAGTTATTTCACCCTGGTGCCATGTGACCTAAAACCGTGTGCAAAACTGGCTATAAATAGTCATGAATACGCAGCATGCAATCTGATTGGTTGTTTGTAGATGCCTCATTTGCATAATGTCATGTAGCTGTTTTATTGGGCGTCGAAAATTGACTGTCTGGTGTTAATATCTAGCACAGCGAATTTAACATTCAGTGCCGCATAATTCTTCTTCATGAGCGGTTAACTGGTCTTCCGAAGATTGAATACGTCCATCTTACCTGCGAATGAACATTCTTGCACTGACACAATTTGTATTATTCTCATTTCATGAAGAGGAAATCGTTATAAAGGACTACTATTGATCAACATTTCTGTGTACGTAAATCTTTGCGTTTCATACTTTACTTTGTAAAAATAGGCCTGGTAAAGTCCTTTTTAATGTCATCAATCTCAGCCAAGCTTGTATGACTGGTTGCAAATAAACCTGCCGAAATACTGAACATCATAACTTTTAATAATGAAGAGAGCTGAAAGAAAACTACTTTAGCCCATTGCTCAGCTTCGTCAGGTCGACCTTCACTAGGTTCCACAATTATCAACTTCACTGGAATCCGACATCTAACCAAGTGAGTACAGGATTTAATTGTATGTAACTTAATTTGTCTCTGATGTATTATGTATATGTATATGAAGAGCTTAATTCCAAAAGGTGCTAAATTCACTTTTAACCAAAATTGACCTTTCTTAATGAATATATGCATCAAACATAATAAGAATAAATCGAACTATAATTACAAACGTGTTTGTCGAAATCACTTGTCGAAATCACATATCTAAGTTCCAAACGGAGTTAATTCCACTGGGGCGATAACGATTTCGTTCATTAATTTGAATCACGTTTCTATATAAGGAGGAGGAGGAGCGCCTTACAAGCGACCACTCTTATGTGCTCTCTTGTTTTCTGTGAAATTTTGTATCTTTTTGTGATCTTCGTGATTTGATGTTTACACCAGTGGAGGGAGTTTATACCTGGAACCTACTGGAAATGTTCTGTCTTGTTATATGGATCAATTGTGAAGATTTTAGTGAAAAACTATCTGCTTTTTCAACCTTTCTGTGTAACTTGTACATCAAGGGATCTTCATTACTCCTGTGCAATGTGCTAGCACAGTCATGTAACATTCTACTGCTTCATCAATAAATCTGTCATTACCTATGGAGGCTGGCAGTCTTCAATTTCACTCGTTGAATCTTCATTCCTCCTGTGCGGTCAGCTTGACCTATTGAACTTTTATGTCCAAATTCACAAGGGAGCAGGGGCGTCGCCAAAGGGGGGGTGTGGGGGGTGCGACACCCCCCCACCTGTCAGGATTTTGTCGGTAAAATTGCGCTGCCGTCGGGAAAAAAGAGAAAAGGGGGAGGGAAAAGAGAGAGGGAAAGGGAAAGAAAGGAAAAAAGAAAAGGAAAAGAAAAGAAAGAAAGGAAAAGAAGGGAAAGAAAGGAAAAGAAAGGAAAGAAAAGAGAAGAAAGAGGGAGAGAAAAGAAAAAGAGGGAGGAGAGGAAAGAAAGGAAAAAAAAGAAAAGAAAGAAAAGGAAAAAAAAGAAGAAAAAAAAGGAAAATGGAAACAAAAGAAAAGGGGGTGAAAGAGAGGAGAGAGAGAGGGGAGTTAAGAGCCTGAGAGAAGATGAGTGGGAGTAAAAGAGAGAAGGGGGTTGTTGGGTGGAGTCGTCTCGTCGAGGGAGCAAGAAAGACACGGTCAAATATGTTGCTGTGTCGGGTCAGCTGTGTCGGTACTCTTGCTCGATCCTCGTGTACTAATATCAATGCAGAAATTTGAACACGGTGAGATGTATATTGTCGGTCGGCCGACAAGTTTTTTTCCGCTGTGACGACTTCGAGAGTGACTACAACTACCATACTTGTATTTTCTCGAAGTTTCACTTTCCTAAAATATCAGCTAAAGAAATCAGAGGTTTAAAATTTTCGGGGAAACTAAATTCTAACAAGGTTTAAGAATCAACAACGGTACAACGAATCGTTTTCCTTTCTCTATATTGTGATGAAACGCCAAAGATTCCGCTTCGCGCGGAAGGGGAAAAGTTAATTTAGACGAGTCGAGAACGGTAAAACGAATCGTCTTCTTTCTCTAATAATTTAAGGAAACGTCAAAGCTTCCTGGCTTCGCGCGAGAGAGGGGAACTGAATTCAGACAAATAGGGCTTATTAATAGTCGAAAACTGTACAACGAATCCCCTTCCTTCTCTAATAATTAAAGGAAACGTCAAAGCTTCCGCGCTTCGCGCGAGAGGGGGAAACTGAATTAAGACAAATATGGCTTTAATATTAAGAGTCGTAAAACGGTGCGACCAATCGTCTTCTTTTCTCTATATTGTGATGAAACGCCAAAAATTCCGCGCTTCGCGCGGAAGGGGAAGACTTCATTTAGACGAGTGGAGTACGGTACAACGAATCGTCTTATTTCTCTAATAATTTAAGGAAACGTCAAAGCTTCCTGGCTTCGCGCGAAAGGGGGTCCTGAATTCAGACAAATAGGGCTTATTAAGAGTCAAGAACGGTACGACGAATCGTTTTCCTTTCTCTATATTGTGATGAAACGCCAAAGATTCCGCTTCGCGCGGAAGAGGAAAAGTTAATTTACACGAGTCGAAAACGGTACAACGAATCGTCTTCTTTCTCTAATAATTTAAGGAAACGTCAAAGCTTCCGCGATTCGCGCGAGAGGGGGAAACTGAATTCAGACAAATATGGCTTATTAAGAGTCGTAAAACGGTACGACAAATCGTCTTCCTTTCTCTATATTGTGATGAAACGCCAAAAATTCCGCGCTTCGCGCGGAAGGGGAAGACTTCGTTTAGACGAGTGGAGTACGGTACAACGAATCGTCTTATTTCTCTAATAATTTAATGAAACGCCAAAGGATTAAGAGTCGGGCACGGTTCAACGAATCGTCTACTTTCTCTAATAATTTAAGGAAACGTCAAAACTTCCTGGCTTCGCGCGAGAGGGGGGAACTGAATTCAGACAAATAGGGCTTATTAAGAGTCGAAAACGGCAAGACGAATCGTTTTCCTTTCTCTATATTGTGATGAAACGCCAAAGATTCCGCTTCGCGCGGAAGGGGAAAAGTTAATATAGACGAGTCGAAAACGGTACAACGAATCGTCTTCTTTCTCTAATAATTTAAGGAAACATCAAAGCTTCCGCGCTTCGCGCGAGAGGGGGAAACTGTATTCAGACAAATATGGCTTATTAAGAGTCGAAAACGGTACGACAAATCGTCTTCCTTTCTCTATATTGTGATGAAACGCCAAAAATTCCGCTTCGCGCGGAAGGTGAAAAGTTTATTTAGACGAGTTGAGAACGGTACAACGAATCGTCTTCTTTCTCTAATAATTGAAGGACACGTCAAAACTTCCGCGCTTCGCGGGGAAGGGGAATGCTTCATTCAGACAAGGATTAAGAGTCGAGCACGGTTCCACGAATCGTCTACTTTCTCTAATAATTGAAAAAAAACGACAAAACTTCCGCGCTTCGCGCGGGAGGGGGGAACTGAATTCAGATAAGGATTAAGAGTCGAAACAGTAGACCGAATCGTCTGCTTTTTTCTCATAATTTAATGAAACGTCAAAGGATTAAGAGTCGGGCACTGTTCAACGAATCGTCTACTTTCTCTAATAATTTAAGGAAACGTCAAAGCTTCCTGGCTTCGCGCGAAAGGGGGGAACTGAATTCAGACAAATAGGGCTTATTAAGAGTCGAGAACGGTACGACGAATCGTTTTCCTTTCTCTATATTGTGATGAAACGCCAAAGATTCCGCTTCGCGCGGAAGAGGAAAAGTTAATTTACACGAGTCGAAAACGGTACAACGAATCGTCTTCTTTCTCTAATAATTTAAGGAAACGTCAAAGCTTCCGCGATTCGCGCGAGAGGGGGAAACTGAATTCGGACAAATATGGCTTATTAAGAGTCGTAAAACGGTACGACAAATCGTTTTCCTTTCTCTATATTGTGATGAAACGCCAAAAATTCCGCGCTTCGCGCGGAAGGGGAAGACTTCGTTTAGACGAGTGGAGTACGGTACAACGAATCGTCTTATTTATCTAATAATTTAATGAAACGCCAAAGGATAAAGAGTCGGGCACGGTTCAACGAATCGTCTACTTTCTCTAATAATTTAAGGAAACGTCAAAGCTTCCTGGCTTCGCGCGAGAGGGGGGAACTGAATTCAGACAAATAGGGCTTATTAAGAGTCGAAAACGGCAAGACGAATCGTTTTCCTTTCTCTATATTGTGATGAAACGCCAAAGATTCCGCTTCGCGCGGAAGGGGAAAAGTTAATATAGACGAGTCGAAAACGGTACAACGAATCGTCTTCTTTCTCTAATAATTTAAGGAAACGTCAAAGCTTCCGCGCTTCGCGCGAGAGGGGGAAACTGAATTCAGACAAATATGGCTTATTAAGAGTCGAAAACGGTACGACAAATCGTCTTCCTTTCTCTATATTGTGATGAAACGCCAAAAATTCCGCTTCGCGCGGAAGGGGAAAAGTTAATTTAGACGAGTTGAGAACGGTACAACGAATCGTCTTATTTCTCTAATAAATTAAGGAAACGTCAAAACTTCTGCGCTTCGCGGGGTAGGGGGAAGCTACATTCAGACAAGGATTAAGAGTCGAACACGGTTCAACGAATCGTCTACTTTCTCCAATAATTGAATGAAACGCCAAAACTTCCGCGCTTCGCGCGGGAGGGGGAGAACTGAATTCAGATAAGGATTAGGAGGCGAGAACAGTACACCGCGAATCGTCTACTTCTTTCTCATAATTTAATGAAACGTCAAAGGATTAAGAGTCGAGCACGGTTCAACGAATCGTCTACTTTCTCTAATAATTTAAGGAAACGTCAAAGCTTCCGCGCTTCGCGCGAGAGGGGGAAACTGAATTCAGACAAATATGGCTTATTAAGAGTCGAAAACGGTACGACAAATCGTCTTCCTTTCTCTATATTGTGATGAAACGCCAAAAATTCCGCTTCGCGCGGAAGGGGAAAAGTTAATTTAGACGAGTTGAGAACGGTACAACGAATCGTCTTATTTCTCTAATAAATTAAGGAAACGTCAAAACTTCTGCGCTTCGCGGGGTAGGGGAAAAACTGAATTCAGACAAGGATTAAGAGTCGAGCATGGTTCAACGAATCGTCTACTTTCTCTAATAATTTAATGAAACGCCAAAACTTCCGCGCTTCGCGCGGGAGGGGGAGAACTGAATTCAGATAAGGAATAGGAGGCGAGAACAGTACACCGAATCGTCTACTTTTTTCTCATAATTTAATGAAACGTCAAAGCTTCCGCGCTGTGCGGGAGGGGGAGAAACTGAATTCAGACAAGGATTAACAGTCGAGAACGGTACAGCAAATCGTCTTCTTTTTATAATAATTTAATAAAACGTCAAAGCTTTCGCGCTTCGCGCGGGAGGCCTATATTACCCAACCCCCCCCCCCTAATGAGCGCGTTTTGCGCGCTCTTTAAGTGATTCGCTTGCTCTTTACCGCCCCTCCCTAAAATAAGATCCTAGCTCCGCGCCTGCATTAGAATATAGCTATGATGCTGACTAAGTTGACGAAATAATTCATATATTTATGTCGTCGAGGAAAATGACCATTTGCGCATACGCATGTACTATAGATAGTTCATAGGAAAAATAGTTTAGCCTTAGGCCCCGGGTTTATAGGGTTAAATTTGTAGATATTGGACATTTAATTTTGTCGGTAATTGGTGGCTAGTTTTGTCGGTAATCGTTGGCCTCTACACCCCCCCACTGAAAAAGGTCTAGCGACGCCCCTGCAAGGGAGTTGCCACATTCTGCTATTAGAACAATGGAACCACTTATCTTGCTATTCCTCCTCTTTTTTCTGTGTGGACGTGTTCCCTGTGGTGATTCATCTAATGTTGAGACTACCACTTTAATTTATGTAAAAACGAGTGAATCATTTGGAAAACAACTTCATCATCAGAAATATTTGTCTCAACGTGTTCCCTATTATTCTAACACATCATCAACTTTCCAACTGCAATTATTGATATCTGGTGATATCAATCCTAATCCTGGTCCCCAGACTGAAAATGAGCATCGATCAACCTACTTAACTCCTATTTCCTATCACCGTGATGAACTTTTAAAATTAAAATGTACCCCACAGGCTATTTGTTCACAATATGCCTTGCAGCCTTTTGTTATGGATCACATCGAATCTCTGGGAATTGGAACATTTCAGAAACAGTCCAAACGTAGTCGCAGTCACAGGGGAAAAAAGGGTGGACGTCGAAGACTTAAACAAATACCCAATCTCCCTATCGCATCCAATCTCCCGTTCGCATCCACGTCTTCACCCACAGTTAACTTTGCATTATGGAATGCAAGATCAATTAAAAATAAAATTCCAATTTTATCGGAACTTGTTTTAACTCATGAACTTGACATTTTATGTGTCACAGAGACCTGGTTGACAGGTAATTATCGTGATGACCCACCCATTGCCGATCTTACTTCAACTCTCCCAAATTATGACATACATCACATCCCACGTATTGGAAGGGAAGGTGGTGGTGTATGTGTGCTTCTTCGTTCTACCTTCAAAATTCACAAAACCGAACTTCAATCATTCAATTCTTTTGAATATATCGATGTAGCTGTATCATCTAACTCCCAAAAACCTCTTCGTCTCATCATTCTTTATCGGCCTCAAACAACAAAAGATAAGCAGCATTTGGCACCGATTTTCTTTCGTGAGTTTGGCACCTTCTTGGAGGATATTGCATCTATACCTGGTTTACTTCTCATCGCCGGAGACTTCAACTTTCATGTAGATGACTCGACTGATAGAGAGGCTACTATTTTTACAGATCTCATAACCTCCGCTGGACTTACTCAATATGTAACTGGACCCACCCACAAAGATGGACACACTCTTGATCTCATCCTAACTCGAAATACTGATAACTTTGTCTCAAATTTAAATACTACCAGTTATTTGCCGTCTGATCATTCTGCTGTGATATGTAATTTGAATATTGCGCGACCAAAACCAGCAAAAATCAAAATCTCTTTCCGTAAATTTCGCGATATTGATATTAATGTCTTTCGCTCTGATATATTAAATTCACCTCTGTATAAATCTCCCGCATCTGAATTGGACAACTTGGTTTGTCAATATGACTCTGTTCTAAATGACCTTAAAGACAAGCACGCACCTTTAATAACTCGCACAATCAGGTGTCGTCCTAACGCACCTTGGTTCAATGAAAAATTACATGAAATGAAACGGATCTTACGACGCCTTGAGCGACGTTGGGTTGCTTCTAAATTAGAAGTTGACAGACAAATTTTCAAAAACCAATGTTATGAATATAATCGCATGATCAAACAATCTAAACAAAACCATCATTCAAAACAATTTGAAGGTTGTAATTCAAAGCAGCTATTTCAAAAAGTCAACAAATTGTGCACACCAAAAGTACCAAAGGTGTTACCTTCTGGCGATTCTGATCTTTCACTTGCTGAACGTTTTTCTGACTTTTTTACAGACAAAATTAGGAGTATCAAAAATGTTCTTAAGGATTCATCAAAAACGGATGTTTCCATATCCATGCTTGATTCCTGCAATTCTTCATTTCCTGAATTTTCACCAGTATCAGAAAATACTGTCAGAGTTATAATAATGAAATCTCCATCAACTTCATGTAGTCTCGATCCAATGCCGACATGGCTGCTTAAGAACTGTTTAGATGAGCTTTTACCAGTCATTACCAAAATTATAAACATGTCTATTCAAAGTGGTCAATTTCCTGATGTTTTGAAATCGGCACAAATCACTCCTCTTTTGAAGAAACCAAATTTGGATTGTGAAATTTTGAAAAACTATCGGCCTGTTGCCAACCTTAAGTTTCTTGCTAAAACAATTGAACGTGCTTGTGCTTCTCAAATTCAGGGCTATCTATCATCAAACAATCTGTGTAGTAAAATGCAATCTGCTTATAGATCTTCTCATAGCGTTGAAACTGCTCTTTTACGTGTATATAATGATTTGTTGTTAGCTGTGGACCAAGGTGATGAAGCTGTTTTAATACTTTTAGACTATTCTGCTGCTTTCGATACTATCAGTCATGATGTTTTTCTTGATCGCTTACGTAATAGATATGGTGTATCAGGTACTGCCTTGAATTGGTTTAAAACCTACTTTATGAATCGTTCACAATCTATTGTCATTAA
>JAVYIG010012210.1:0-10000 GCA_035222895.1 Strongylocentrotus droebachiensis | reverse complement strand
GTTTTAACGAATCACATGTATAGAACAAGAGGGAGAGAACATTTAATGCTACAATTACCTAAATGTAGTACGACACATGGCACTTGTTCAATTTCTTTCATTGGAGCAAAGCTGTGGAATAATTTGCCCATAAATGTCAGAGAAGAAAAAACAAGATCATCATTTCGTCAAAATCTCAGAATTAAATTCTTAAGGAGAGATGAATCATAAGGATCAAATAATATGATATTAAGACAAAAAAAATGTTAATATGACTTTGCATACAGTTTTAGAAACTCGGAGAACCAATCCCGACTAGCACTCGTGCTAACTTTTGGTTCTCCCTTTAACAACATTTTAAGTTTTTAAGTTGAAATATATCCTTTATTTGAATCACTTACATGTATACGCTATTGGAACTCTGTGAATTTCAATTCCAGACACAAATCTTCACGTATTATTAAGTTATAGCTAATTCACAGGTTTTGATATGACATGATATATGATTAACTTAATTTGTATGGTTCAAATATGGATAATTTCTTTTTCTTTGTAACCCATGTACATGGATATGTATACGACATGTTATTTTTGTTACCCACTTGAATACATTTTGTAACATTGTGTTATGTTGTTGTTAATAAATTCAAATTCAATTGAATAATCTTCAGAGTTGAGCAGTTATGCGGATAGATCCAAATTTTGTTTTCCGTGATTAGTAGTGACTTGCTGTATCGACAAGTTTCGACGTTGAGGGGGTTGTCTCTGAAATGTAAGCACTATGTAGAGAGTGTACTAATGGATCAAATGAATCAAGTCTGATGTAGTCACATTTATCTTGATTAATATGGACATTGAGGTATCCCATAATAATAACTGTTCCTTTTGCGTTCCATTTTTTTTCGAGGTTTTCAAATATATCTTTATATATTCCTGTTCTCAATGTGTGTGATGAATTAACAATTTGGAATGTATATATTAAGCATTTCTTAAGTCGAAAAATGTACGACTGAGCTTCAGCCACATAATATTCACTACGGGTTCTTTCAATAATGGTAGTTCCCTTTACAAGAGGTTGTTTAAAGAGGACTCCTAATCCTCCTCTCAGCCTGCTAGGTTCGTTTGACCGACAGACTATTTATATAGAGAAGGCGCGGTGGTTTAGTTGGTTTGAGCAGTGGTCTCGTAATCCGGTGACCCAGGTTCGAAACCAATTCGATGCGCTAGTGCCTTTTAGTATGGCATTATTCACCATTACCAGGTCCCTCAGAGAGGACCTAAATCCGTCGGCCATATGGTTGCTTTAACTAACAAGCATGTATGCTTTCTTAACAGTCAGGTAAAATAACCACCACCACCATATCGTTTATATGAGATGTGTTCAGTGTAAAATAAATGCGTCTCACTATATTTTAAATACAATATCTGTAATAAGTTTCTCCGCAAATATAGGAACACCCAGTTTACATTGTCTCGTTCCGTTCAGTCTTTCAACAAGTCCATTTATATTCCATGAGCTTATGGATATGTGCTTAGATAATTTGGATCGGGTAGGGTGGGGTGCCAGGATTTCCATCGTCTATTCAAATACGGTCGGAAACATGAACCCCCCCCCCCCGCCCCCTCTACGCCACCAATTAACAACATTATATAGCTTATTCCAGACAGTAATTACTACAATAAACAAAATCATGAAGAAAAGAACAAGGATGATGAAGTAAGCAGTACGTATAGCTATGTAATGAAGAAACAAATTGTGATTATTTGGGGCAGAATTTAGAGCAATCTCTTTTTTTAAAATCAATAACTCCAGTTGAAGTCAGAAGTCAAGTTTTCCTAATTGTTACCAAAAGGCTTGAAGTCACAATAACATTCCAGTGCATTTTTGTTTTACAGATAGTGCTCCCTATACTTCATATTTACTGGCCAATATATTAAACTGGTCATGAAAAACTGGCAAGATTGATCAATTTCAGCAACAGTCGTTCCCCATTTATACTCTGTAATGCAACAATGACGTGGCAATTCTCTATTTCAGCTATATATGACTCATAATAATTCGTGTCGCGGTTCATTCCGCTCTGTTGATTCCATCGTTCAGTGGGTTTAGCAGATAGAGAGAGAGAGAGAGAGAGAAATAAAAGAATATTTTTCCAAGCGATGTATTATTATTCTTATTTGTTCATCGTCTCTTAAATGCTGTTTTAATATTTTGATGACGATACACAACATTAAGGCACTATTTTCACGTACTGTCACATGGCAATCGCATAACAGATAAATTCATCAGTAACATGATGAATACTATGAAAGAAAATTGCATTTGAAACCCGAGCAAAACCGCCCAGCATCTCTCTCTCCCTCTCTTTCTCTCTTTCTCTCTCTCTCCCTCTCTCCCTAATATAAATGGATAAATGATACATGCGCCCTTTTGCCCCCCCCCACCCCATTTGGAGCTACGCCACTGATTTACAACAAACTTTATCTAGTTTAATCCAGATAGTAGGTCTTAACATAATTAAAACATTATGCAAAATCCTAGAGCAAGGATGATGGAGTAAATACTTTGTAAAGCTTCCTTTTCCAAGGTTTGTAATTGACTGATCTCTTGAAGTGCATGATATTCTGTCCGCAACAGTTGGGATGGAGTTGTTGGACGCCCCTAATACTTTGGCTCGATTTTTTCCATATAGCACATAGACCCTATTTTGTCCGAATGAAAAAAGTATGGTTGCCCATCCAGAAAATATCTGGCTGTAAAGAAATTGCATTTGTTTCTTTCATATGGCACGCCTTTAGGGAAACAAATAAATATATGCGACACTTTCAAAAAATATATTTCACTCAAATGTATATATTCAACACTTTCAGAAAACAGTTGACAAGTTTTATTTGACAAAAAATTTATTTGACAACAATTTTATTCGACAAAAATTTAATTCGACACAAATTTAATTCGACACAAATTTAATTCGACAACAATTTTATTCAACAAAAATTTGTATACAAATTTAGTTCGACAAAATCTTATTTGGCACATTTTGTTTTGTTCTACAAAAATATTATTCCAAGGAATTATTTTACTTTTTATTCGACAATAAAGGTATTCAATGAAAAACTTTAAATATGTAAAGACATAGAATGTACATGGGAACGTGCGTAACTTTTTGAGAGATATTCAACTAGTTAGTCAGTTTGCTAGTTAAAAACACAAGTTTATCCATTCACTAAAATGTGGACTACTTGCACTAATCTTTATGAATTTAAAAGTATAAAGTAGAGCAGTATTAAAAGCAACATATGGCATAAGATTTTAAAAAAGAGGTGTGGAATCGGGCAGGAATCAGGGGAATTTATGCGTTGTTGAGTAACCTGGTGAGCTATGTGACTGGCCTTTTCCTGTAACGTTCTGTTTTGGACTTAGGTTCTATACAGTAATACGTGATTTTCGTGTGTTTCTTGTGCTGGCGTTAAGTTTAAAAAAAGTCTGATTGGTCGGATTTTAGTGTTTTCTGGGCAAGCTCTTCTCGGCGAGCATGGGCAGTTTGAAGCTTGGTCATTGATAGGGCATTTGGATAGGATATGTAATATATAGATAAAATTGCTACATTACCATGATAGCTGTTTACTTGCTGAAATACTGAATTGATTTACTGTCCAACTACAAAGAGGCTATGTTTATAATAAGTTGTTTAATCTTATTTTACTTTTGTTTCCAATTTCCAATAGGTATGGCGGCAAATGGAGGTGTTGCCGATGATCTTCTCTTCAAGCTGGCCGAAAACATCGATACGGGTGAGTAAATGGAGGCCTTGGGAGGAGCACTCGTTTTCAAATCGTTTGAAGAACGTATTATATCATGTTTCTTCAGCCTGTGCATCTCTGTCCGTCTAAATTTTGTTTGAAAAAGATCTTTTAAAAAAAGAGAAAATAAACCCATGATTTTAGATATCGATTTGGAGAAAGTTTCTCTGACTGATCTATACAGTCTAATCAGGGATAGCAGCATCTTTATTCTAGGCCTTTAAATTTGCTTCTTGGGAAAGAGGCAAATCATCGGAATTTCAACGAGAATCTAAACAATCCCCTCCCCCCCCCCCCCCCCCGAAACAAAAAAAGCCTTGCGAAGGGGTTGATAGATGATAGATCATGGGAGTATACATATTCGGTGTTATATATGATTGTATCATTACAGATATGTACAGTAAGAAGATCTCAGAAACATTGACTGTTCAGCGATGTCGTGACATGTTGAAGAATAAGTACCGAAATCAATTGTGCAAAATTCAGATGACACCGTGGAATCAAAGTGATTATGCTGAGTTCGAAGATATGCACACGGTTGTCACAATGGTGAAGAAGGACGGTCGTGGAAAAGACACGACCAAGAAGGAAATACTCCAGGGTTCTGTTGCTGAAATATTTTCAGTGAAAGTAAACGGCGAACTACCAGCTCGAATTCTTATTTCGGCCCCCGCTGGACGAGGGAAGACCACGGCTGTTGCTAAGATGGCTTACGACTGGGTTCACAGAGAAAAAGGCTCAGGATTAGAACACCTGCCACTTCTGTTTGTTCTGAAATTCCGAAACACAGGTCAGCTTACAACGATCGGAGAAGCCATCAAATCCCAGCTTTTGAGTGATGTTGATGATCTCACACCGGAGGGTCTGGAGAGATTCATCAAGGAGAACCAGGGAATCTGTCACATCATACTAGACGGACTAGATGAGTATGCCGGTATTTCCTCATTGAGCAATATTGTCAGTGTCATCCGCTGGGATGAATTTCAAGAGTGCCGAGTCCTTGTAACAACACGCCCTCATCTAGAGAACTTCTTCAATCAAGATGATCTTCCAAGGGTATACACAAAGATGTGGATCGAAGGATTCTCGCGAGACAGCTCACGCGAGTACATCGACAAGTTCTTTGCTTCGACTTCGAATCCTCGTAGCAGACAAAATCTGAAGGATTATCTTGAAAAAGAACCACTTATTGATGAACTTGTCAAGACACCCCTATTTTGTCTCATGATCTGTCACTTATGGAGTGAGGACCTGCTGAACAGTGGTACTACAACCCAAACAGAATTGCTGGACAAGGTAAATGATTTTCTACTGCACCATGCAAACGCACGATCAGAGTCAAGAGTGAAAATCACACCAAAAAAGTTAAGAAAAATAATTAATCAATTAGGCGAAGCTGCCCTTACTGGTCTGCTCGACGATGCTAAAAAACTAGTCTTCACGCCTCATGATTTCCGCAAAGTTCCCGCTACCCTTGATAGGGCATGTGAGCTTGGGATAGTATCCAAGACGACTGTCTCATCAACACGCCTTCCTCAGTCAATCGAAACCACTTCCACTACCATTGAGTTTTATCATAAACTCGCCCAAGAACACTCGGCTGGGAAATTCCTCGCTGATCAAACACACCGCTTTCTGTTACGTTTGAATATTTCCAAATTGGACAGAGTACTGCACAAGATCAAAGCAAACATTGGTGACTACGATAATCTTATCCGATTCGCTGCTGGCACGGACAACAGCCTCTGTATACGAATAATGGAGGCGCTCCTTTCCAACAGCTTTTTGGATGAGAGCGAGCGATATCGCATTCTTCTTGACTGCTCATCAGAGACCACGGGGGCTGAAGGAAATGTGTCTTCGTTGGTTCGAAGATGCGTCACAGCACGGAGTATGGTTCTAAAGTCACCAACTGTCTACACCGTCGTTGGGATGAAAAATCTTCCAACGCAACTAACACGTGAGGTATGTGCATTTTCATTTCAAAGAGGTAAGAATTTATCAGGGTACTGCATTCAAGAATGAAGCAAAATGATACGAACATTATAATAACAAAAAATATCGTAGGGAAAATGACGAGATTCAGTCAATAAAAGCATGTACATATGATATGTACATTTAAAATGGAAGAATATAATTATATTACTTATTATGAATGTAAAGGAGTCGGGGAGGGAGCTTCCATTACTTACCGAATATTCTCGGATAAGATCATGCCAAAATCTGGATTGATCAAATGTTTAACACACAAAACAACTGATCAACAACTATTGGTATATTCCTCGTCTAACCACTCTGTAATTCTCGCTCTCTCTCTCTCTTTCTAAACAACAGGTTAGGACAGTGCATTTTGAGGGAGCTACTCTAACTAACGACGTGACGAATGGATTATGGTCTTGTCTTAGATCATTTTCGAAGCTACATACCCTCACCATCTCAGACTCCTCTATCAGTTTCCCCCCAATTCCTCCGGAGCTTCCTTCCTTCACAAAGCTATCAGCCGAGAGAATGACTTCACTCTGCTACGAAGGTATACTCCCATCGATACCTGGCGTGAGAGAGATCGATGTCTCTATTGATGTTGCAGAGCTAGAGATGAGCAGTACTTTTGAGATCACCACAGCATCAAGGCCTATGGGTCAGACCAGGGCTAGGGATGAGCAGTTCTTTGTTCAAATCAGACTACACGCCTGGACAGCAATCACCGCAGACAGGAAGATTGAATCAGGAAAGACATCTGGAGGGCTTAGTCTTCTATTTGAAGACCAAACCAAAAACCAACATCGGTTGCATGTGTCCGGCGCGAAGGGTAAAAACGACGAGGCCTTGGTTGAACTGTTTGTCAAGACTAAGCAACTAACGTCCCTGAATTTGGGGTACGTAGATCGAGATCTTAATACAGACTTTGTACTCATGTCGCTTTTGAAAACAAAATAATTATTAAAATATATTAAAGTTGATGTTGTTATTATTATTGGAATCATTATTATTATTATCATTATCACTATCGTTATTTTTATTGTTATTATTCATAATCATGATCATTACCCTTCTTCAGAGGGGACCAGTGGCGGATCCAGGGGGGGGGGCCGGCCCCCCCCCCCTTTTTGGGGGGTTGGGCCCCCCCCCCCTGGCTCTCAAGGGGGGGGGGTGCAAATTGAATTTTTTTTTGAGGATCAAAAAAAAAAAATGTGCTTACTATCCCCCCCCCCCCCTCCCCCCTCCCCCCACCTCCTCCCCCCTCCCCCCCCCCTCCCCCCCCCCCACTGAGCGAATTTTTGGCCGGCGCGTTTTTCAAATTTTCGGGAGCAAAAAAAAAAAAAAAAAAAAAATTGTGCTCTGTACCCCCCCCCCCCCCCCACTGAGCGACTTTTCGGCCGGCGCGATTTTCAAATTTTCGGGAGCAAAACAAAAAAAGTTGGGCCCCCTCCCCTAAGAAATCCTGGATCCGCGCCTGGAGGGGACGTACAGTTCACTATATTTCTGTATTAATGTAATATCATTTCCCAACAACTTATTGAATCACATTCTTACCCTCATTTCGCTTTTTTTTAAGTAGGAGTGGAGGTGGTTCTCTAAACAACGACAAATATGCTGTCCAGGTGAGTTTATTGTTGCAATATACATGTAGGTGGATGCATTTCGCTTTCAAATATTCGATATAGGGGTATCCTCTTGAACTGAGTAAAATGTAACAAAGTAGCATTCTTTCTTCGTATTAAAGAAGTCAATCGTTTATCGGATTATGAATTTCAGTGGTGCAATTTTAGCCTTGTAATTTTAACTTCACTTATATGCAATTCTATCTTCCCATCGTTAAACAGTGTAACAAATTATGTGTGCATTTAATTGCAGAATACTAGGTTTGAGATACAGCGGTGCCAGATATCTACTGAGATGACCGACAAGTTGTGGTCCTGCCTCAGATCCTTCACCTCGCTGAACCAGCTTATCATTTCAGACTCCTCTCTCAGTTTCTCTCCATCTCCGCCTGAGCTTCCATCCGTCACAAAGCTATCAGCAGAGAGACTGACGTCACAGACCTACGAAGGAGTGCTCTCATCGTTACCTGGTGTGAGGGAGATCGATGTATCTATCGATGTTGCAGAAACAAGCAACACTTTTCAGACCACCACCGCCTCCAGGCCTATGTTTCAGACCATGGCTAGGGAAGAACAGTTCTTTGTTAATATCAGACTACACGACTGGTCGGCACTCACCACAGACAGGAAGATTGATTCAGGAGAGTCAATTGGAGGGCTTAGTCTTCTATTTGAAGACCAAACCAAAAACCAACAGCGGCTGCATGTGTCCGGCGTGAAGGGTAAAAACGACGAGACCTTGGTTGACCTGTTTGTCAAGACTAAGCAACTAACTTCCCTGGATTTGGGGTACGTAGATCGAGATCTTTATACAGACTTTGTACTCATGTCGCTTTTGAAAACAAAATAATTATTTAAATATATTAATGTTGATATTCTTATTATTATGTTACACATGAGCATACGTATCACCTAATTCTCGCTACCCTAAATAGGTACGAAAATCTCGAAATTCGCGAGACGAGGTAATTTTCACTCTCTCGGGTCGTCACTACAACTTCCGGTATAGAGTCCCATCCCGCTGGCGCTAGCGCCTGTGTTCGCTGTGCAGAGTTTTCACGCACGCTAAAATCGATGCCAATCAGTGTAATTGGTACAGATTATAATATGCAATGGAAAGCTTCGGGCAGAATTAGTGACTTTAGCACAAAAGGCCGTTAAACTCTACCGTGAAAGAGAGGGTTGTGATCACGAACGCCTGCACAGGAAGCTGTAATGTCGAAAAGCTATCCCATAATGCAATGCGGATTTCAGGATTTTCCCCGGATCTCGGCAGAATCGCTATTTGGGGTAGCGAGAAATCGTCAAAGTGACGAATTAAAGTCTAGTTATTATTAATATCATTATCACTTTTGTTATTGTTGTTATTCATAATCGTGATCATTACCCTTCTTCAGAGGGGACCAGTGGCGGATCCAGGGGGGGGGCCCGGCCCCCCCCCCCCTCTTTTTGGGGGGTTGGGCCCCCCCCCCTGGCTCTCAAGGGGGGGGGGGGGGGTGCAAATTGAATTTTTTTTTGAGGATCAAAAAAAAAAAATGTGCTTACTATCCCCCCCCCCCTCCCCCCCTCCCCCCACCTCCTCCCCCCTCCCCCCCCCCTCCCCCCCCCCCCACTGAGCGAATTTTTGGCCGGCGCGTTTTTCAAATTTTCGGGAGCAAAAAAAAAAAAAAAAAAAAAAAATTGTGCTCTGTACCCCCCCCCCCCACCCCCCCCCCCCCCCCCCCCCCCCCCACTGAGCGACTTTTCGGCCGGCGCGATTTTCAAATTTTCGGGAGCAAAAAAAAAAAAGTTGGGCCCCCTCCCCTAAGAAATCCTGGATCCGCGCCTGGAGGGGACGTACAGTTCACTATATTTCTGTATTAATGTAATATCATTTCCCAACAACTTATTGAATCACATTCTTACCCTCATTTCGCTTTTTTTTAAGTAGGAGTGGAGGTGGTTCTCTAAACAACGACAAATATGCTGTCCAGGTGAGTTTATTGTTGCAATATACATGTAGGTGGATGCATTTCGCTTTCAAATATTCGATATAGGGGTATCCTCTTGAACTGAGTAAAATGTAACAAAGTAGCATTCTTTCTTCGTATTAAAGAAGTCAATCGTTTATCGGATTATGAATTTCAGTGGTGCAATTTTAGCCTTGTAATTTTAACTTCACTTATATGCAATTCTATCTTCCCATCGTTAAACAGTGTAACAAATTATGTGTGCATTTAATTGCAGAATACTAGGTTTGAGATACAGCGGTGCCAGATATCTACTGAGATGACCGACAAGTTGTGGTCCTGCCTCAGATCCTTCACCTCGCTGAACCAGCTTATCATTTCAGACTCCTCTCTCAGTTTCTCTCCATCTCCGCCTGAGCTTCCATCCGTCACAAAGCTATCAGCAGAGAGACTGACGTCACAGACCTACGAAGGAGTGCTCTCATCGTTACCTGGTGTGAGGGAGATCGATGTATCTATCGATGTTGCAGAAACAAGCAACACTTTTCAGACCACCACCGCCTCCAGGCCTATGTTTCAGACCATGGCTAGGGAAGAACAGTTCTTTGTTAATATCAGACTACACGACTGGTCGGCACTCACCACAGACAGGAAGATTGACTTCAG